>JAWMCH010000173.1:0-25000 GCA_033675125.1 Athetis lepigone | reverse complement strand
ATGAGCGCCATGTGACTGGGCTGTATACTTTAACGCCAATTTAATGACTCGTTCACAAGCTAAAGATTTAGATGTTGCACTCTTTGCTTGTTTTCCTGCCTGTTGGGCAGCAGTCTTTGCTAAGTTCATCATTAATTCCTGGTGATTTGACATACCATTTTTCGCGTACCTTAGAGACATTTGAACTTCAATAGATGCAGTCAAAGCTCGTCTCAGAGCAACAACACTTGCAGCTGTCAAGTACGCGACATCACCAGCATATAAAATAGCTTTTTTAGCTTTTACTTCCAGACGTTCCAATTTTTGTTTGGTTTTCATTTCATTACCTGGTTCCTCTGCAAATTCAGGCTGATCTATCTCAATATCAGCAACAACATCAGGATTAATAGGTTTATAAAGAATGTCCTTGGCGTCAGCCCAGTCATCTATGAGTCCTGGTGCACTTAACTCTTGAGTATCTAATGTTGGTGTTTCTCTTACATAATGCGATCCATTTAATGGCTTTTCCATAAGTATGGGATCGATATTTTCACGTTCTTTATTATCACTATCTAATGCTGTTTGATTCAGGAACCCTTTCAGCATCATTGAATCATTTTTCTTATTACTATTAAGAATATGCAGAGTTTTCTTTTCTTTTCTAGACATTACCGAAAACGGTGCTAGATCCCTTTTGATTGATATTTTGCTATCACCATTTAAGTCACTTTGGACAGTTTTATTTAAAATTGCATCATAAACCGTAACTGTCGAAACAGGCATCGGGGTAACGGGTGTGTTATCTTTTCTATCTGCAATAGATCTTTTTCTTCTTAATGATAAATCTATAGATTGCTTTTTAGACAGTGCTGCTGCGTATGTGGTATCTTTTAATGCTGATACTATCGAAACCTCGGCTGCAATTTGAGCTAATCCATAAACTAACCTATGGAGTTCTGGCTCTGTTGAAGCTCTAGTTATCGTAAGTATGTGACCAGACAATGTTCTTGAAATAAAGTCCAAAATGCGCCTAGTCTCAATAGCCGTAATACCTTTATTTTTGCCAGGAGCTTCTAGTGCCTCCGTAGTAATTCTGGTAATTTTGTCTTGTAATTCTAACTTTGATAAAATAGCCGATACCAAGTCTTTCGATATTTGGTATAAAATATTGTCCATTTCCGAGTTCTGAGTTATATTCTTGGTCCCTTTTAAAATCGTGTTGTCTAAATGTTTCAAAACATTGTGTGGAGATGTCAGTTGGAATGATAAATTGTCGTTAATTTTATTATTAGAACCGCTTAACATTTTTGCCTTGAAATCGTGTACTGGCGATATTCCTCCATAGGAGTCAGGAATCTAAAATATTTAATTTAATTACTTTCATGCAAAAAATGAGAAGGTGAAAATTAAATTTACTTACAATAAGTAATACAACCACAGCCCAAATTCGAAATAAAATCATTTTGCTTGATACTCCAACTGCTAGGATAAAACTAAATTGCAATTTAACTCACCAGCCATTTACAACTATACTGTAATAATTGCCTCAGCTTGTTAGTTTCATTATTTTTTAATTGGGAGAGTTTTATTGGTTTGCTAAAATGTTTAACGGCGCAGTAACAATGTTAAAACATACCTTACATATTCACTTATCCTGCGAAAGAATTGAACATAGTGATTCTTCTTTTACTGTGTTGGATCTTTCTGTACACAAAAAGAGGCCGATAAACTAAGTTATTATTGCTTTCTGCTGCTTCTATCAATTCCTTGTCTCCATCATTCACATCTTTAATAACATCATCTTCAATAACATTTCTTTTA
Organism: Athetis lepigone; assembly: GCA_033675125.1. Lineage (NCBI taxonomy): Eukaryota > Metazoa > Arthropoda > Insecta > Lepidoptera > Noctuidae > Athetis > Athetis lepigone. The sequence continues at coordinate 23,200 of JAWMCH010000173.1, read as the reverse complement.
GTTTTTGTTTCTTTTTCTATATTATCCGACCTGTTAACATTCGCGTCTTCTGACATGGTCATATTTGAAGCGTCTACTGCATTATCTTTTTGCAAAATACTTAAAGATGATACTAAGTTAATGACGCCTACATTTAATAATACTACAACGATTAACATTGTGCAAACAAAGGCAAGTAAATTAATTCTACAGAAACTTGTGTCTTTTATAGACATGGATACTAATTATTGGAGTTAGGATAATCGTATTATTTAATAATTAACAACTTCTTTATCTATTACCATGTTCATGTAAAGTGAGCGTCATTCTCACAGATTTATCAGAAAGACTTTAAATAAAATGCAACCGTTAATTCTTAACCATTCTTTATTGCTAGATACTAAATTAAAGTGTACAAAACGTAATTATGTACATTTGTGTCTATAATACATTGTTACGAATTTAAATAACTTATACAATATCGTTTCATCCGATGTGGTAGCGGTAGCGTATTACCGAATGTTGTTGTTGTCGGTGGTTCAGCCGAGGTAGGCAGGCAGCACCCTGATGCGGCCGCGGCCTTCCAGCTGTGAGGTCTCTCCGAAGGGTGACACGTCCACATCGTTGATAGCGGGGAGCAGGTCGCTCTCTTGGCCGGCCAGGTCACGGCGAGCTCTGCCCGCGGACTCAGACGCACCAGCAACCTTTCCCGAAGCACCAGATGCCGCAGCGTCTCTTCCTGTAACTGATGGTGTTTGCTCGGCTTTTTGCGGGATGACCTGGATCACATCCTGCTCGGTGGGCGCGCATGCGCAGAACGCCAGCAGCGCCAACGACGCGACGATAAATAGTGTTGAATGCATTCCCGAAAGATCCTATCTTGCTCTTACTTTTACTAGTAACTGAACTGTGCCTTTGCTGATTTCAGAGCACCTTATATGTAAATCTGTTGCTGACAGAAATGATTATGTTTTATTGGAACCGCATACTTAGATAATGCGCGTTATTATTTATAGAACAGTACTGACGCATGTTCGCACTACAGTAAATCACAAAGCACACGTTAGTGATCCTTTCATTATGAGCCTTGACTATAGGCAACTTGCTAACGAGACGCCAAACGCTACTGATAACTGATAAAAATAAAAAGCAACAAAACAAGTTAACACATTGATTGTGCAGACAAGGTATAAACAAATTTTTGTTACACAATTTTGTGTCTAAAATTGTACAATGGTACATCTATCATGACTAGTCTGTTAAACTCCATACGACAAATTTTGGGTCTAGTGCACAATATCGACAGTCACTACATCAATGGTCGCTGTATCGAAAATTAAAATAACAAAAACTATACAAATCAATTATATAATAAAAACACTTATAGAAAAATCTATATCCATACAGGAACCCTGATAAACTCTTTGTGTAATTAAAGATAGGCGTGTTACTAGCAATCCCTTTAAGAAACTTTAAGACAGTTATACCAGGCGTCCGTCACTCGCTCAAGGCCACGCGTTTTATGCCTACCGCTTCGTGTATCGTCGACGATACAACGAACACCGGGCTGTCGCGCGCCCGGCTGAGTGCTCGCGCGTCACGGGTACAGCGCTGACTATCAAAATGCCGAAATCACGTAATTATTGCGTGATTATTGTGCAATTCCACTGTTTCCTAATTCTCCTGTTTCCCTTTTGATTATTTATTAAAATTATTCACGCGGTTTTGGATATTTTCGACACTAAAATATAATAATCGGGAATTCAAGGAACGAAAAATATGCATCAGCCATTTTATTAAACTAAATAATATTTGATCAACAAATAAAAAAATAATTGTTTTTATAAAACATTCGTTTTATTACCATTATCATCATACGTATAACCCTAGCACATTTACTGGACGACACGCAAACACGTTCGTCGCGCGGCGGGCAAAAGAATCTCAACTCTCTTTGTGCGTGCTTATGGTACATTTCTCCTCGCTGCAAACAGCTGGTATTATTATTATGATTTTGTAGGTTATTATAGCGTAGGTATTTTCGTTTTTGTATTGGAGTGAAGTATCTGTTACGTAGTAACTATTTATTAATCTGTGGTTATACTGCTTTTTTGTTCAATAAAACGTGAGATAGCATTCTGATTTTTTTTAGGGGGAGGACCTTGTGTTCCAGCTTCTGCCTGCTCAATTTGAATATTTACCGCGATCTTCTTCTTATTAAGCTCTTTGATAGTAGAGTATAAACCTAGTTTTTTTTATTGAGTAACGATTTCCAGCGCCTATGCCACGCTTCTACGGAATTTTGGATGTGAATATGTTCGTTGTTATATTGAACAGACCATAAATCTGGTGGAAACAGCGGAGGAGTTGTGTATATAGTTATTTTATTATCAGCACTTGTACGCGATGTAGCATACTGTCGCTTCAGTGTACTGTTGATGTAGCGTGCCATCGATTTGGGGTACTGTCGATACATTAGCCCGTCGATGGAACGTTTTCGATACAGCGACTATCGATGTAGACTGTCGATATTGTGAACTAGACCCATATTTTATATAAGCTAATTTAAACAAGCCTCTTGCAACAAAAACGCTTTGTTTTCTGCCTAGCCATCTAATTAAGGACAAAAAAAATAACAGACTCGTTCCGGTTAGCCTTTGCTATGCGGTACTACGACGAAAAATGTCTTCACTGAAAGCATGTAGAATGCTTTCAGTGAAGACATTTTTCGACGAGACGAAGGTAAATTTTTTTTCATTAGTTTGCAGGCAGTATTTACAGCGTTCTAAAACGCAAAAGTACCCAAAATACGCCAGAAAGTGAGTTAAACATAGAGGAGATAACATAACTATATGGAGTTGATTTTCTGAAGATGGTGTGGAACATATACAACAAAAGAGACAGAAATACCGCAAGAAATCATCAAAAACATTAGTTAGAACATTTCTCACTGATATACATATATTATGTAGATTGGCCGGCCAAGAGCCCAGACCTGAATGCTTGAAAACATTTAGTGGTACAATATGAAAGAATTTAGTCGGTTTAAATAATGGTGTAAATGAGCTAGCTTTTAATAACCAACAAAAAGCTGAAACAGATTCACTAAAGAAAAATGTGACATTTTGATTTCCAGACCTTTATTTTAAAAAAACTTTAGTTTTGTCAAACTATAGCTATCACTCTGAATATTGATTTGTGTGTGCATAAGTTTATCCTTTCAACGACCAACCGCCAGCCGGCTGTCAGACTGCTATTGTCTTTCTGTTGTGTCTCGAATTACGTGTGTTTGATGGTTTAAATTAAACTAAATGTACCAGGTTTAGTTTATATTAAATTAAACTACATTGTTAAAGTCTCGAGCAAATTTTTGGAAAACAGAAACTATGTACTCATATTATTATCAATGTCCCTAATTAGTTGACCACGTCTGTATAAATATAAATATTTTTATTTTTATTTTATTTTATTTGGAACAACTAACAATTACATAATAAAAATATACAAACAGTGAGACTTAAAATTAATAATTATGTAATCCACTGCGTTATTCACAGGATACTTTTTACCAAGGACGAATTCGTCCATGGTTTTACTGACATTATACATTTTTACGCTAGAAAATAAAGTTTAAGGAAATGCTTAGTGAAATGTAAGTTTAACAATTGGTGTAACAATAACAAAAAAAAAAATATTAAAGAAGTTGTTTACAGAATTACAGTAGCTATATATAAAAAATATTAATTTAAACAAACAGAAAATTAGAATGGTTGAGTAAGTACTTCAAGTATAGCTCTTTTACATTTACCATGTGACAAACAGAATAAATCTATATTATTAAAATGCTTATTATAATTATTGGTAAGGCGTCTTAGAGGAGCTCGCATGCCAGCATTTGTACGACTCGAGGACACAGCAAAGAGTGACTGCTTACGCACTGCTCTTGTTTGGGCGCTTCTAGGGACTGCATAACATATTCTATTGCAGATGTCCAAACAGTCATAAGTACTATTACAAAAGTCATACAAGAGCATAGTCTCAAGGAAAATTCGTCGACTATATAATGACAACAGGTTATACTTTTTGAGTAAATCGGGATAGGGAACATAGGTACGAGAGCATTTATAATGCAAGGCTTTCAAAAACTTTTTCTGAACCCTCTCCATACAATCCGAATATTTATTGTATAGAGGATTCCACACCGCAACTGCGTATTCCAACTGTGACCTTATTAATGACTTGTACATACAAATGTAAGTATGTTTGTGGACGCATAAATTCAGTCGAAGATCTGAGAACAAAACCAAACATACGCCAGGCGTTATTGACGATCGTATTAATGTGTGTGTCGAGATGTAGCTTATCATCAATAACCACACCAAGATCACGGATCAAACTTACTCTGCTTAATGGTATGTCATTTAGAGAGTAAGAATATTTCAGTTTTGTTTTATTTTTAGTAAAACTTATACAACAGCATTTGGAGATGCTTAATTGTAGTTTATTATTAATACAATATTGGCTAAATCGATTTAAGTCATCTTGAAGTTTGTAGCAGTCATTGGTGTCTCTAATTGATCTATAAATTTTCAAGTCATCGGCATACATAAGAAATTTTGAATTACGAAAACAGCCAACAATATCATTTACAAAGAGCCCCTATTTCCCTTGGTCACGCGAGAACAGCTAGACCGCATAACCAAATTCGCTAATTATTTTTTGTTGTGCTTGCTAGGGGAATATTATAAAATATAAACAAAAAAATGAGCTTCTGGTTCTGATTCGCAATATGAAGCTAAAAGCAAAATATTGCTCTCTTATTCTACTGACTCATTTTTCAACCCAAATTGATTGTCGTGCTATTAAATGGGCACGCCGTACTATTAGGTAAATATTTTTTTCTTATTCTCTATCTTTATTTATGTATAAACATGCGTCTGCATTCTAGATTATCATGAAATCACTGTCACATCCTGCAGTAGACACACGCTATGTATTTTGTCCCTAGACCAGCACCGGAATATAATAATAGTTAAATAAAGGTAATATGTAGGGTGACTGTAATTAATGTACGATACTTAAACTCGTGATTGTGCTTATAATAACAAACAATTTTTATTATGGAAACAAAGCCGACATCGAAAAAAAAAATGTACTGAACAGCTGATTTTTTTTTCACGATTTCAGGATTGCTTCCATAGTAAAAGTTGTTGGTTATCATGAGCATAGCCTCGTGTTTAAGTATCATACACTAATTACCAGTCACCCTATAAATTTAAAGTCAAAGTAACATTGCGTATGTTACTTAATTGCTAAAAAGCAGACAAGTAAAGAAATATTTTTTTAGTAAAAATTCAAGTCATTGGTACTGGTATGGTATTATTGGATAATTGTAACAAAGACACTCCTAGTGTTATACCTATTGAAATCAGCTAAACTTACATTGGTAAATAAAATCCGCGTGTATCACCCAGTGCGTCGTAAGTAAATGGTCAGTCAGAAAACAAATAATAATACACTACAACAACAGATAAATTGAACTAACATGATGTTTCATTCCACAAATATTCGAAATCATGTTTACGGAAGCATAGAAACATGAATCAATTTATTTTCAAAGAACTAAGATCTCAAGATGAATCAGTAAATCTTACAGAATATGAACAAAACCTTTAGATTATGATGAAATAGGATCTTCTAATAGTCATTCAGCCTTACTCATCAATAAACGGAAGGATGCGCCTGTCACGATACAAAATGCGTTTTTTTCACAAATCACTAAAGTAAACCAAGTGTTTGTTATCGTTTTTTAATATAGTGCATAACAATGGGTATTCATGGTCATTATGTTATTGAGAATATTTGTTTTTACCATTAGCATCTTGGGCACAATACGCTTCAATGATGTCCATTTCTGGATAATTTTAGTTAGCACAATTTTATTAATAGTATAAAAACAGAATGCTCGCTCCACCATCATAAACACAAGTCTGCATCGGAAGACGCCTAACGTATACAAGTTCCTGGGAATATATCCCATACCATCGCGGAGAAGTTACCTAGAGGCTTCCAATACCATGGCTTCAAAATTGATTGTCCTTCTCTCGCTTGCGCTCCTGAGTAGCGCCTACGCAGCTCCGACCAACACGGAGCAGCCAGCTGAGACAACGGCAGTGGCTAGTGAAGAAGATGTTCCAGTCTTCGAGGTGATAGAAGTGATCGAGGACGTACCAGTTCTGGTGGCAGTGGACGTTACTACTACTCCTGAGCCAGAAACCAAAGAGCCTGCCCACAGTGTGGTGAAGAGATCAGCCCTGCGAGGAGACAACCCAAGTAATGACCTGTTGGCTAATTACGACGGATTGGTCTTCGATCACGCGGACCTCGGAGTCGGTGGACGCAGGATTAAGTTCCTCCCCACTTGGGCAGGATAAACTTCAACTAAAGATTTTGTTCAAGATCCAGCCGTAATTTAAGTATTACGACTATATTTTATTACCAAAATATCTCTATGTCCTATTTTTTGCTCACTTGTTACCAGCTTGACTGAAGTGAAGAAACTTTCTTTTTGTTTTTCGTGATGAATATTTTTTAATGAAATAAATGTATTTTTGTATTTAAAGTTTCTCTATTTTATTTGATATCACTTAAGTATATTTGTACACTTAAGTTAAATTAATATTCGGAATAGAAATTATACCAGGGTAACTCATAAAATATAAACATTCAAACTATTTATGTTTGTTTTGGGTTCACAAACTTACCCTAGATTGACAGTACATTTTATTTTCTACATTGAATTAAATAACTTCTGATTAAGTTAAAATTACTTTTGGGTTGATAATATATTATTACGAAATGCAACTCAGGCAGGCCACAAATATTTAATTTTATGATCATCTACCACGTACCCAAGCAGCATTCCTGAGCAGCAGTGAACTACTTCTGGTCACAGATTTATTTGGTGTATTCAGTCGTTCGATATTTTACTAGATCCTCTTATACAATTACTCCTAGCTAAGTAGCTAATAAAGAGAGAGGAAATACCATAATAGAAGAGGAGGTTTTTCCTTTCTCTACAGTAAGAGAAAGACAGGTCACACTATTAAACAAAAATCAAAAAACCCAACTGCAATATCGGAAGTCGGTGGCTTTTTTTCCGTTTCATGTAATTTCCACCAACTTCCAAAATTGCAGTTGGATTTTTTGATTATTTAATTATTATTTCTCTTCCTCCTTTTTTTTTAATTAATATACCCAATGTCACTTCTAGTACTGAGAGCCTACCCTATGTCGAAATCCGTTATGCGCGGTTTAGGCTGTAGAGCGTGCCGTAGAATGAGACATGGATATATAACTACATACATACATACGCCCAAAAAACATTACCCTCCTTTCGGCAGTCGGGTTAATATAAAAAGTTCACGGTACACAATAAAACAATAAGTCATAAAAAAGTATTTATTATTTTAAAACAATACTCCGTTACATTCAAATAATAAGCCTAACATAATTTATTACTTTAAAACTAGGTAGAAATAAAATAGTCTTCATCCATTTTGAGTTCTTCTCATTTTAATTCCATCCTTTACTAGTTTCAAGCTCTCGCTTTGGTTCTGATGATTTAGCTTGATGAATCTTCCATAATTTCCAAAACAGTGTTGGCTGGTATTATTGGGATATCAGCCTCTTTTCTGAACAAAAAAGAGTGATAAGGGCTGTAATCCATGTAATCGTTGCCCATACGTATTTCTACTGTAGTCTTCAGTATTTCCGGATGCAAGTGCAATCCATCCAAACTTCGTCCACTAGAAATCGCTAATAGACCCGAAATTATCAACAGTATAAAGACTTGTGCCATTCCCAACTTGTTCGTGACAATGGCTTTGAAATTATTTCAGTTATTTTATATACCATGGAACTTTATTGATACAACAACGTGTTAATATACAAATCTATAAGGAGTGCAAATCTCGAGGACCTAACAGAAAAGGCAAATGTTTACACTTCAGTTGCGGAAAATTGTGAAATCAGGAGATCAGATATAACGTATATGTAAATGGACACACAAAATATATAATAATGGAAAGAGCCGATTATAAAAATAAAGCGTTCAGTCTTTGTTACAAGAGTCAATAAAGAAATATTAATTTACAGAGAGGTAACAGATTGACACAGCAAACAATTTGGGTGAATCATTTCGATAGTCAGAATGATAAAGATCAAAAACACTCCTATATTAAAGAAAAGCCTACGTAGCACTCGATAGTAACAACTAAATCAAGAAGGTATTGATGTGAAGTGAGTTCTATGAACCATGGACTTTAGTAGATTTATTTGGTAATGAACAAAAATGAAATTCCTTGGACTTCTAATCACAACAACGTTTCTTGCAATTTCAAGCTGTAAGCCGAAGAACAAACTTGCACCAGTTTATGCAAATTGTTCAGTACTGCTACCGGTACAAAACTATTCACAAACATTAATTTTAGATAAGGATTTATTTGATGATCCGGAATTAAAGTCATGCATTCTGCAAAACCGTCTTTCTGAACACTCAGTCGTTTTGGTAAATGAATATGTTCATATAAGAGCTAACGCTACAAAGGAGTTTCTTAAGACGAGTAATAATCCTAACATAATTATAATGACAAAATATTTCACTCCGGAGATGTTTGACTCCCATCAATTTAGGTTTTTTGTGAGATTTAATAATTGGTCTTTGTTGTACATTATAGTTACCGACGATAGCAAATTTAAATGTTACAATGGAACGATGAACCCAAATGATTTTTTATTATTGGACAATATGATGAATACTTTGTGGCATAGATATCGGATAATGCGTGTTGGTGTAATATTCCCTTTTGCATGCAAACAAAAGATGGTGATTTATAACGGCAAGAGACAAACCACTCGTGAATTATATGACCGATCTATTAAATTAATCAATGCTACTAATTACAAAGACATATTCGCAGCTATGAAGAAAAGTGGTGAAAAGCTAGCTCATGACTATCCTATGCAAGCGGGCTTATTTTATAGATATCCTACTGCTATGAAAGATTGTGAAAATATACGCTTTTACATGCATTTTAATTTAAATTTGACGCTTGGGTATTGCGGTTTGGACGCAATCATCATGCATGACATCCTCTCTTATTTAAAATTTAATGTTAATTTTTCTCGCGATGAAAACTGTAACTATTATGGATTTGGGGTTCACGGAAATGTAAGCGGTGCATTAGGTTGTGTCATCCGGAACGAGTTGGATGTATCCTTCAATTCGAGATTTATGGCTCTATATACAGATGAACAAATTTACTACCTGCATTATATTACAACCGACACTTTGTGTGCTTTAGTGAAGAAGCCTGATGTTATACCGCTCTGGCACGGTGTTTATAATTTGTTCTCCCCACTGTTATGGGCTTTGCTATGTGCAGTATTAGTAGCAATAGGTGTCATCATGTGGGCCACGGCGGTGATCAACAAAACAATTACTGGACCAAAGACAATGACTTTTTGGTGGTACCTACACAACTCTGTGATGACAACTATGGTTGGCTATTCACCAATGAAAATGAGGTCAATGCTAATAATAAGGAGCGCATGCTTGTTGGGTTCCATTTTTATTCTAGCTGTATATCAGGTTAGTCAATTATTCTATAAATATGCACAAACGAACCAGCATTTTTCTCATAAATCAACTAAGTTATAGTTGCACTTTCCCCTTTATTATTTCAGGGTCACATGAGCAGAGTATACACGACTGTTGAACGGTTTCAAACCATAAAAACGCTACAGGATCTTTATAATTCTAAGGCTGCTTTGTATACATCTCCGTCAATGTTAAATTTTTTAAAGCACATTCAGAATCCAGATGACAAGATACAAGAGGAATTCTTTAATAAAGCACATTTGACTCTTGGGGATCATCTTGGTAAGTTTATAAAGAGGGTCTGAAAAGGAATAATGGCTCTTGAGTCTCACTCCCTTTCAGAATTGCATTTACAGTAGTTAAGTAGATAGCAAAGCTGAATGGATTGTGATGGAGATATAATGGTGGTATGGTTAGCAACTGTGTACTTAGAGTCTAAAAATTATATTTAGATTAAGATTAGGCCACAGAAGCATGTCTAAAAGTAGGAAACTTATTATTGAATGGAGGAAACTTATCATTGAATCATTGAATGAATAAAGCTGTAAAGGATAATAATGAAATAAACGGTGGCTCTGATTTTCTTGAACTAATGTTCGCGGTACTTTTATAAATAAAAGTGTATTTATTTTCCCTCAGGAGAAATTCTGCAACACTCATGCGCAGCAACCATTAATAGGAAATCTGATGCCGAAATGTCCATCCTCGAGCAATACTCAGACGATAATGGAAATCCTCTCATCGATATAGTGGACCAATGTTTCTATACGTATTACTTGTCCTACATTGCTCGTTCAGGTAAAATTCAAGCATTAAAATAAAATCGCAGTCATGAGAATCTATCTAATATCGATAAAATGAATCAATTATATTCTTTGCTCCTGTAGGTTTCCCGTTCGTCGAGGATCTCCGAATTGTCACACAACGTCTTAATGAAGCTGGTTTACCGAATGTATATTACAAATGGACTCAACACATGCTTGAAATTCCAAATTCAATCCCTGAAAATGATAGCGAACCGCGGCCTTTCTCTAAAATAAAGCTAAAAGACCAATGTGTAGCGTTTGGTATACTATTTGTTGGAACTATTGTATCAATAATTGTGTTCTTAATTGAACTAAGGATGGGCAGACGTCAACACTTGGATCTTTGTGAACGAATATCGTGAAGTGTAAATTTTGTTTCTGTCTCTACCAGTATCTACACTTATCTTAAGTTTTCCACGCACTGTGTGTACATCATGTATCTATTTGTGAGCACTGAAATAACTAACTTTGTAAATCTGCTCATGTTGAATTGAATAAATGTGTGTAATTTTGAAACTATGTATAATTGCTTAAGTAAATTTGTGTGCTGTGCAATCAAGTCTAATTTATTTCTGTCTCTTTTTCCTGACGTTCCAAAGTTAGTACGCAAAATATATAGAGCAATTTGTCTAAACACATCAGATAGTGACCTCCCAGGTTTTATAAAATTAATTTTCTCAATGTTGATACGGCTACTGCTACTACTGCCTAGCTGTTTTATTTGTACCACCATGACGTTTCGCATTTCTACTGTCTATAATGAATAAAATTCCTTCGTAATGTAAAAGATTTACATAAGACATGCCAACGATCCCTGGGGACACTAGCAATTTATGCTTTATCTGATCTGGGGTTCTAGTAGTCTTAAAATTGTTATTCAATTAATAATCAATATTAACGTCTTTCAATCCTACTATAGTCTTGCATCTAGCGCGCTTCACAAAGGATATCACGGTAATAAACTACATTAATGATAAAAAAGCTGCCCTGCGATAGCTTGTGGCAACCCAAGAAATTTTGCTCCTCGTATCAGTCTTTACAGAAAATAAACATTGATCAGACTGGGGGAGGCATAATCATAGACAAGGTCCCAAGTTATGTCGAGCACACGGTGGAGGTGTGCCGTGCATGGGCGGACCATCGACGTGTCCTCGTAGAGGCGATCGGCGGCAGTGACCTCTCGCGCCCGGCGCTGGTTCAGGCCATGCTTCGGGGCGAGACGGAATGCGATGCCGTCGCCTCCTTCTGCGAAGCAGTTATGCTAGTGAAGGAAGCGACGGCGCGCGAGAGGCAGCGACGAGCCTCTCGCCCCGGACTAAGACCCAGGCGCGGTTCTGCGGATGGCGAGCGATGGGTAGCTCGCCGCCTGGCTAGGACCAGAACCGCGTCGACGGCGCGTTAGTGTTCCACGCGCGCCTCAAAGAGAAGAAGTCAGCACAGGAAGGGGCCAAACAGGGCCAACGCCTGCCGAGTGCCGTGGTTGCGGAATGTTTATAATAGTTACCGTGACCCTGGATCAAAGGAACATGAGTGGGTTTTTGTCAGTAAAGTCTGACACGTTCTCCCGCCGCACCCAGGACGGGTGCCGTCATTTAATATTTGATGATTTCCCACTCACCAAAAAAAAATAAGGTCCCAAACATAGGTAATTAAAGTTAGTGCTAAAGTTACAACACGTCAAGAGTCATCATCTCATCCGACCGATTTCGGCCATGGCGACCGCTTCAACTCCTATTCATTATTTTGGCGCTATGCGCCCGAAGATGGCTATGTAGCCTATCTTTGCTAAGAAAGACCGAGCACATTGAGGGCAGGTGAGTTTGCCGTCTTGAAAATGGTAGAGGATAGCAGCAGGTGGACGGGACCCGATCGCGTTTTGCGTCAAGGTCAACTTTACGTTTGATCCTCGAAATTGCGTACATGGTTGTTAACCACTCTGCGCCATTGTGTGCGCTGTGCTGCCAAATTCTCCCACTGTGAAGGCTCTATGTTGCATCTCTTCATATGTCGCTTTTGGACATCGTAATGAGTATGAGTATGCGAATGTGTGAGTGTGTTTGTGTCAAGTCATGGCATGCATTACTTCTTTGAGTTGTTTGATTCCGTTTCTAGTTAATTATTTAAAGTTAAATATAATGGTGTAATTTAATGATAGTCGAGAGTTCTTTCCTTGGAATTAGTTAATTAATTTTGAAAGTAGTTATGAACCCGCAATTATTTTGCTTTAAAACATTTTTTTTATTGTTGTCGAAGCTTGAAAGTCAAAAAATTGACATGTTGACCAAAAAATGTTTGATTTTTCACTTTGATTGATAAAATCTTTGATTATTTACTTTTCTGTCACCCTTTAACAGATTGAAGCAAGTAGCAAACATTTTAGAGTAAATAATCTTGAATATTTGAATTGATAATGATAATGATCACGTACATCACTGTAATAAAAAAGAGCGCCCTTAAAGAGCGGACGGGTAGCGACAAATTAATCAAACAACTATTGATGTGGAATTTGAAGAAGAAGAACTATTTAACAAACAACGAACACAAGTATTCAAAATGTGTAACATCAAAACGAAGTTCTTTGCATTTGTTATCATAACAAAACTTCTCGAAATTTCAAGCTCCGAAATACACAATCTCACACAAGTTGCAATAAATTGTCCTATTTTATCCGTAAAAAATGGTTCGCATGCAGTATTTTTTGACATGGATGTACACTCTCATCCAGAAATAAAGGCATGTATTCTGCAAGACATTCTTACTGATCAATCAGTAGTAGTGCTAAACGAGTATGATATAGATATAGATACTAGACTTAAAGACACAAGAAATTTGATGATGACAAATAACAATCCTACTGTTATTATAACTACAAAATATTTAACACCACAGATGGTTGACGTTACTCAATGGCAATTTTTGATTAGATCCAATTGGTCTCTACTATATATTGTGGTTACTGGAGACAACAAGTTTAAATGCAAGAATGGCACGATGAATCCAAAAGATTTTTCATTGTTGGAACAAGTCATGAACTCTTTGTGGCACAGGTTACAAATCATGCGTGTTGGAGTAGTATTTCCATTCACATGTCAACAAAAGATGGCTATTTATAAAGGCAAGAGACCGTCCACCAGTATTTTATATGACCGATCTATTAAATTAATTAATGCTACTAATTCCAAGGATGTATTTGGAGCCATAAAGAAAAGTGGTGAAAAGCTAACCCAAGACTACCCTATGCAAGCGGGCTTATTCTATAGGTATCCTACATCTATTAGAGATTGCGAAAATTTACACTATTATGCACATTTTGATTTGGACATAACAAATGGGTATTGTGGTTTAGACGGAATGGTCTTGCACGATATCCTCTCACGTTTTCAATTCAATGTATCTTTTTGTCAAGACGAAACCTGTGGCTATTACGGTTATGGGGTTCCCGGGAACATAAGTGGTACTTTGGGTTATGTAAATCAGAACAAATTGGACGTATCTTTTAATTCAAGATTTATGGCCCAATATGCCGATGAAAAAGTTTATTACTTACACTACGTTACAACCGACACATTGTGTGCTTTAATGAAGAAGCCTGAAGTTATACCTCTTTGGCACGGTGTGTATAATTTGTTTTCGCCGACGTTATGGGCTCTGATATGTGCGGTATTAGTAGGTATAGGTGTAATCATGTGGACCATGGCATTGATCAATAGAACAATCACTGGACCGAAGACCATGACTTTCTGGTGGTACCTTCACAACTCTGTGACAACGACTATGGTTGGATACTCCCCGTTGAAATCAAAAACATTGCTAATGATAAGGAGCTCATGCTTGTTGGGTTCCATTTTAATTATTGCTGTATATCAGGTTGGTTAATTATTTTCATATGTGTTTATTAATTTAAATTAAAAGTTCTCACACAATTTATTGTAATCACATATATTCTCTTTCTTTGTATAATATCAGGGTCACATAAGCAGAGTGTACACAACAGTGGATCGATTTGCCGCCATAAAAACTCTTAAGGACCTTTATAATTCCCAAGTTACTTTATACACGTCTGAAGCAATGTTGGACGTTATGAAAAACGTGAAGAATCCAGAAGACAATTTACAAAAGAAATTCTTTGATCGAACTCAGTTGATCCCTGGCAATCGGCTTGGTGAGTTAGCTAACTCAAAAAAGGCAATTCAACCGTAGTTCCAATGTTAGTGAATCGCTCGATATATGTATATTGTAGAGAACAACGTCATTATGAAACTAATGCTACAATAATTGTTAAAATTTATCGCAATCAATAGGAAACAATTTTATACATTTGACCATGATAAGGGCTTTGAAGCATTCGGATAAAAAGAGGTTTAGTACAGAGTTCGGCATGGCGAGGGCCAACATATATTTGAGTTGATTGGAAATGAGACATAGACGAGCACTAGTTTAATAGCTATAATTCTCTGTCTATCTATATGAAGACATCTATTTACAAAATTGTCGCTAGCCGTAAGGTGAATGAATGCTGACCACTTGTCCCGCGGTCCGCGCATTGCCAAGCATTGGTCAAAATATTTGTAGTACCTACATACACAAGTGGACATCTTAATATATTTTTCAATGGTCCCTAGGAGTACTTATGCAACACAAATGTGCAGCCACCGTGGACAGGAAATCAGATGCTGAGATGTCAATTCTCGAGCGGTACACAGATGATCACGGAACACCCCTCATCGATATCATAGACGAATGTTTCTATACTTATTACGTGTCCTATATTGCTCGAACAGGTAAAAGTCAAATCTCCATTTATTTTGGTAACATTTTAAAATATTGCTTTTTAAGTAAATATTAATTTAATCGCATTAAAGATATGCAGTACAATATTATTATTTCCACAAGAAAGCAATATAATCCTCAAAAGAACCGACAAGCCTAAGATCAAAGAGTCTAGGATAAAAGTTTTAATTAGTTAACTGTTCTTTGTTTCCTCAGGTTTTCCATTCTACGAAGATCTTCAAATTTTCACACAGCGTTTAAATGAGGCTGGTTTACCAGCTATGTATTATAAATGGACTCAACATATGCTTGATATTCCAAATTCGATGCCAGATATCGACACGGAACCACGATCTTTCTCTAAAATTAAATTGAAAGACCAGTGTGTGGCTTTTGGGGTATTATTTGTTGGTACAGTTGTGTCTGTCATCGTGTTCGCTTCTGAGATGTGGATCGGCAGACGTCAACACTTGGAACTGTATAAGCGTAGATCATCATACTTAAACTGATTGTTATTATAAATAGGTATAACTTCCTTCCTTGGCTGTTTGGCCACTACCGCCATCGCCATCACGTCACCGACAACGAGATGACGGTGTCGAAGTGGCAATACATGCATTTACTATAGCCGTATGTCCACCGCACATTGTTACCTCATATTAACCTCATATTATGTACGCCATAGACTACCCGTTACCCATTTTTAAATAATTTGATTCCATCCAATGGTTGTCTGGAAGAAATTGCTTTTTAGCGATAAGTCCGCCTATTCTACTGTTGCATATTTGTTTGTATTGTCCTTCACTGTTTTTGTCCTATTGGTGTACAATAAAGAATATTCTATCTATCTTCTACCTATTAAAATCGGCCCGAAATAATCTCGTTCTCGGGGACGTGACATGACGGAGGCGGCGGTGGTGGACAAACAGCCTTAGACGAACACTGGTGATATTTTACATGCACTGTGTGTACCTGACCTTAACTTGCATGATATAGATACATTGGACAGGTCCTAAAATTGACAGTTTCAGTTTCATGAAATGTTCAAGCACTGCTCGACCGTTTCACAAAAATAACACACATAAAATCACAGTGTGAAGCGTGTATTTAACTTATTTCTAAGAGCACTGAGTAACTACCGTCGTGTGTGAAGAAATTGATGCATTTCTTTATTATTAACCCTAACGACCAAGCGACGGCCGGCTGTCGCGCTGCTATTGTCTTTCTATTGTGTCTCGAATCACGTGTAGGTATTCGAAGGTTTAAGGACAATTAACCTTAAATAATAATGTAGGTATTACAAATAAAATGAATGCTGTTTAGTCCAGTCTGTTTTAATTTACTTCAACATCATCAACCCACTTTCCCGATGAGTTAGTCTAAAGAGACACGCTCATTTAAATTAACATAGTGACCTAAACAGGATTCCAGATTTCCAGGAGTACCAAATAACCACGTGTCCATAGCAATAATTTAATATTGTCATCGTCTTCATACTATAGCAAGCATTTCAATTGTACTAACTTCCAAGCAAATCCAGATAAAAAAAAATTGCCAAAAAGCATCCAAAGTTCAGCCTTCACTCTTGAGACTAATGAACTAACTAATGGTTAGTAATGGTAACTAGTGGTTAGTGGTGGTATGTTTTTTGCTGGTTTGACTGGAAACCAACCATTTACGAAAGCTTGTAGAGAAATCTATGAATGCAGTTTTCATTCTTTACAAAACAAAGGAATGTTTCGTTTGTAATCTATATAATAACACCAGCCAATTACTGTCCCACTGCATGGCAAAGGCCTCTTCTCGAGAAGGAACGAGCATTGATCACCACGCTTGCTCAAGGCGGATTGACGATTTTGGACTTATATTCATTACAAGTCCAGGTTTGCTCCCAGTATTTTCTTTTTCCGATGTCTGTAATCTCCAAGGCAAACTTAAGAAAGTTTATTAATCTATCTTAAAAAAAATAAGTGGATTCTCTTCAGAGCCCATAATTAATTTGAACCATCCATGTATTGTGGAAAACGGTTGATCAAAGAGAGATGTGCTAGAAAACATTTTAATTTGGATGATATGCACAATTAATCTATTGTGTTATCTTTAGAACCAAAAGATCATAATTCTGCTCTATAATATTTAGTAAATGTAAGTTACGCAAATGGTACAAAAAACAAATGAATGAATCTTTAATTTAAGACCACGTAAACTTTTAACTAAACTACGAAAACGTGGTCAATTTTAACGAAAATTTTCTAAAATATATCCACTGTTCTAATTATATTACCTTTTTCAAAGATGTCAAACTCTAAACTAAGCTTTTACCAGGGTTTATAAACTGTCATGAACATATAAAACAATCGTAAGTGGTCGCTGAATGTATGTAGATGGAAGATAAAGTAAAATCGCGTCGTTAACAGATTGACATACAAACGCTTTTAAAGCTACATTCACACCGCCGCCGATCCCGTTGTTCTGTTTTGTATTCATAATAATAATAATAATAATTCCAGCCTATTACTGTCCCACTGCAGGGCAAAGGCCTCTTCTCATACAGAGAAGGCACGAGCATTGATCACCACGCTTGCTCAAGGCGGATTGGCGATTTGGGACTCATATTAACTACGAGTCCAGGTTTCCTCACGATGTTTTCCTTCACCGATGTCTGTGATGTCCAAGATAAACTTTAGAAAGTACATATGAATTGAAAAAGTCACATTGGTACTTGCCCGGATTTGAACCCGCAACCTCTTGTATGAGAGGCGGGCGCCTTAACCACTAAGCCACCGACACATACGACGGTATTCATAGAAAATATTAAATTATCTAGAATTCCAGAGAATACGTCAACAGTCGAGTGATCAGTTTTTTGAGTTTGTACATAAAAATGTTTAATACTTTAAGGGCTTTATGCAATATGTACCAATTTCTACTTTGACGAATTCCGCGGCTGTGTACATTAAGCCTAACTGTGATCGATTGGTACAGGTATTGATAATGATCAGGAAGGTACTTTTCCTAATCGTCTATATTAAAATACACCTTTTTATATGATCGCCAGTGTAAACTACATTGAGGAGGCATTGATGTACTGTGAACTGTCTGAAGAGATACAGGCAGCAGTAGTTTGATTTGGTGGCAAAAATGAAGTTTCTCACGTCTTTAATGTTAACAAAGTTCCTCGCGATTTCGAGCTCTAAGCTGAAGCACAATCTCGCAACAGGTGTAACAAATTGTACTCTACTATTGCCGGTAGAAAACTATTCACAAACACTATTCTTCGATGTGGATGAACATGATCATTCAGAATTGAAGACATACATCCTGCAAAACTGTCTTTCTGATCAAACAGTCGTAGTACTAAATACATCATATGTAGACATAAAAGTGAATTTCACAAGAGATTTTTTTAAGACGAATAAAAATCCTAACATATTTATAATGACAAAATACTTCACACCGATGATGTTTCACTCCACACAATGGAAGACTTTTGTAAGATCCAATTGGTCTTTAATTTACATAATTGTTACTGGTGACACTAAATTTAGATGTAACAATGGCACTATGAATCCAAAAGATTTTTTGTTATTGGACAATATTATGAACATTTTGTGGCATAAATTTCAAATCATGCGTGTTGGTGTAGTTTTCCCATTTGCATGTAAGGAAAAGATGGTTATTTATAATGGCAAAAGGCAATCCACCAAGCTTTTATATGACAGATCTATTATTTTAATTGATGCCACTAATTCTAAAGATATATTTGTAGCCATAAAGAAAAGTGGAGAAAAGCTAACTAATGACTATCCAGTAACAGGGAGCATATTCTACAGATATCCTACAGCTATAAAAGATTGTGAGAATTTAGACTATTATGTGAATTTTAATATGAACTTAACGGATGGATATTGTGGTTTAGACGGAATGGTTATGCACGACATCATCTCACACTTAAAATTCAATATTTCTTTCACTAATGATGAAAGATGCAACTATTACGGCTTTAGAAGCTCCGATGGAGCTAGTGGCACTTTGGGATGTATCATTCGTAAAGACTTAGATATATCCTTCAATTCAAGGTTTCTGACACTGTATTCGGATGATCCCATCGATTTTTTGCATTATATTAAAACCGATAAATTGTGTGCTCTACTCAGGAAGCCTGACGTTGTACCACTTTGGCAAGGTGTGTTTGATTTGTACTCACCGCCGGAATGGGCCCTGATAGGTGTGGTATTAGTAGCAATAGGCATCATTATGTGGGCCGCTGCAGAGATCAACAAAGCAATGATTGGGCCAAAGTCTATGACATTCTGGTGGTACCTTCACGATTCTGTGACGACGACTATGGTAGGATATTCACCGATGAAAACAAGAACATTGTTAATAATGAGAAGCTCATGCTTATTCGGTTCTATTTTAATTCTAGGTGTATATCAGGTAAATCAATTACTCTGGTATTGTACCATAAAGTCTTTTTTTCTATCCAATAAATTTTAATATACTTATTTTAGGGCCACATGAGCAGAGTTTACACAACAGTGGACCGATTTCGCCAAATAAATACACTAGAGGATCTTTATTCTTCTGGAACTACTTTGTACACGTCTCAGTCTTTGAGAGGCATCTTGAAGCAAGTTCAAAATCCAGAAGACATGTTACAGAAGAAGTATCTTGATAAAATACGTGTGATAGATGGGGATCGAGAACGTGTTGGTAAGTTGGCGAACAAGGCAGCAGTAGAGGCAGTGGTAAAGGTCTTTCCGAAGAAGCGACACTTTAGTTTTTTTGCACTGATGAATGAAATGAATAAGATGTCCATGCATCTACATATATTTAGGATGAGAGGATTCTGTCGAGAAGAGACCCCATGGTAAATGTCAGAAATTTCAGATTGGTCACTGGGACGGCAACACAACTGCATTGCTTAATGACTGCTAGCAGTGGTGTCAACCTAATTTTATATACCAGCATTTTGGCTTACAAATTGTAACAACTGTTTACTTCTAGCACGAACCGACTTTCCTACCAACCAACAAATCTATCAATACCATTAACGATGTAGTCGATTTTAACATTTAAAGATATATACAATATATAAATCCATTAAATCTATTGCAGGAGTGGTGTTGGAACATAAATTTGCTGCAACCGTCGACAGGAAATCAGATGCCGTGATTGAAATTCTCGAGCAACACACAGATAGTGACGGAACCCCGCTAATCGATATTGTGGACGAATGTTTCTTCACATATTACTTGTCCTGTATTACACGATCAGGTAATACACATTCGTTGTTTCTTTACAAAAACATCGCGTGAAACTGAACTCTAATAAGTCATATAGAAGTATAATGATTATCATAATACATTGCACATTACCTTTTTTGTATGAGGGAAGCCTTTGTCTTGTAGGCATTAGAACAATAATACACAGATTAAACCGGACAACATGGTCGAGTTTGGTTATATGGCCTGCAATACAATTATTGCAATGTAAATTAGTAATCATTTTTTTAAAGCAACCAATCCAGCAAAGTACTAATGCTATGTATTTGTCCTCACAGACTTCCCTTTCATCGAAGAACTCCAAGTTTTAACAGAACGTCTGAATGAAGCTGGTTTACCAAATATGTACTACAAATGGACTCAGCAAATTCTTGAGATTCCAAATTCGATGTCCGAAAATAGCAGAGTACCGCGGGCTTTTACTAAAATAAGGTTATGTGATCAAAGTGTAGCGTTTGGAATACTATTAGTTGGTACAATTTTGTCTATCATAGTATTCGCAGCTGAAATGGTGATTGGCAGACATAAATATTGTAACCGAATGTCTTAATACAGTTTAAATTATAATTATTTTACTCTTGCACCTTTTTCACTACACTAATTAATAAAAACAAACTACGGAGATGTTTGATTGGCACTGAATATCTATACTTCTATACTAATATTA
Source organism: Athetis lepigone (assembly GCA_033675125.1). Classification (NCBI taxonomy): domain Eukaryota; kingdom Metazoa; phylum Arthropoda; class Insecta; order Lepidoptera; family Noctuidae; genus Athetis; species Athetis lepigone. The sequence continues at coordinate 2,029 of JAWMCH010000173.1, read as the reverse complement.
TAATAAAGAGGAAAACTTTGTTTGTTTGATTGTAATGAATAGGCTCAAAAACTACTGGACCGATTTTAAAAATTCTTTCACCATTCGAAAGCTGCATTGTCCACGAGTAACATAGGCTATACAACATCACGCTATGTCCCACGAGAGCGAAGCAGTAACCAAAAACCTAATGTAACGTGGGTGAAACCGCGAGGAACACCTAGTATTCAATAAAGTAATTACCATCAAAAAGAGATTAAACTTATACCAAGTCAAAATCAAAGTCGTTTATTTTCTTAAATATATTTTATACTATTAAACCTTCGAGCACACGTGATTTGAGACACAATGGAAAGAAAAAAGCGACAGCCGGCTGTCGCTTGGTCGTTGAAAGGTTTTACACGATTATATTAAGCATTTTGTTCTTATAGGACAAAGGAGCCTACATATACCATCATTGCAAACATATTCCAACAGTTCTTTCTATAATTTTAACACTCAGGCGCTAGAAGGCTTTTTGCTTGATTTCCAATGAGAATTGCGGATAATTTCTATAGCCATGGGTAGACCCAGGGGGGTAATTTAGACCATGACCACATCAACTTTTATAAAATGTAAAAATATCTATTAAAAATACAAAAAGTAATTAAATACGTACTCATTAAACACTTATAGAAATAAGATTAAAAATACATTAACAAGGTCGCCTTCAAAAATGTGTTACTTAATGTTATTTGTTGACAAATAAAATGGTGTCTTTTCCAAATACATATTCATCAATATAGATATCAAGATAACATTTGTGTTAACAGATTAACGATGAAAACGCTTGGATGATCGATTGGTGTAGATTGGTGATAAGATCAAGTGTGTACTGTATTTACACGCCTACATCAAAGCAAAACTTAGTTTAACTTGTTAGTGTTAACTTTATCAAGTTGGAAGAATTGTACTGTGTATTGCTTGACGAGCTATGGGCCGAAGTTTGATTTTGTAACATCAAAAATGAAGTCTCTTATATTTTTAGTCATAACAAAGTTTCTTACAATTTCAAGCTGTATATCGAAATACAAGCTCGCTCCAGTTAAAGAAAATTGTTCTATACTGTTACCAGTAGCTAACTATTCTCAAACACTATTTTTCGATATGGATGTCCACGGTCAACCTGAGATAAAGACATGTATTCTGCAAAACAATCTTTCTGATAAATCAGTCGTGTTACTAAATGTATATGGATCAGATTTAGACATAAGAGTTAATGTCACAAGAAAATTTATTAGAACAAATGAAAATCCTAACATAATGATAATGACACGATATTTAACAACGAAGATGGTTAGCTCTTCTATATGGCGGGTTTTTATAAAATCCAATTGGTCCTTGCTATACATCATCATTACAGGCGACAGTAAATTCAAATGTAACAATGGCACGATGAATCCAAAGGACTTTTTCATGTTGGAAAACATCATGAACACTCTATGGCATAAACTTCGAATCATGCGTGTAGGTGTAATATTCCCATATGCATGTCCACAAAAGATGGTTATTTACACCGGCAAAAAACCATCTTCTCGGAATTTATACGATAGATCTATTAAATTAATAAGTGCATTAAAATTTGAGGATTTATATAAAGCCATAAAGAAAAGTGGGAAAAAATTAGCTGATGATTATCCTATTAAAGCTAGTATATTCTACAGATATCCTACATCCATCACAAGTTGTAAGAATTTACATTATTACGTAAATTTTAATTTGAACTTAACAAATGGTTATTGCGGTTTGGACGGAATGGTCATGCACGACATCATCTCACATTTAAAGTTTAATTTATATTATCCTGAAGATGAAAATTGTGACAACTATGGATATGCGCTTCCTGGAAATGTAAGTGGCACCTTGGGATGTATCATTCGTAATGAGCTGGATATAAATTTCAATTCAAGGTTTATGACTTTGTATTCGGATGAGAGCATTTATTACCTACATTATATTAAAACCGATGAATTGTGTGCTTTAGTAAGAAATCCTGATATTGTTCCACTTT
>JAWMCH010000172.1:0-48368 GCA_033675125.1 Athetis lepigone | reverse complement strand
AACCTAACCTAACCTAACCTAACCTAACCTAACCTAACCTAACCTAACCTAACCTAACCTAACCTAACCTAACCTAACCTAACCTAACCTAACCTAACCTAACCTAACCTAACCTAACCTAACCTAACCTAACCTAACCTAACCTAACCTAACCTAACCACACCAGCTTCGTAGATATTACAGCCTGTACAGAAGATCTATTGGAACTGGTAGATAACTGGAGGGTAGACCAGGAGATGACGAGCTCGGACCACAATGCCATCTTATTTAACATTAATCTCCGCAGGAGTCGAGGCCTTAGGGTTCAGAGAACCACGAGGCTGTACAATACCAAGAAGGCAAAATGGGACCTCTTTACTAGCACACTGTCAGAAAATAATCTAACCAAAAATTTTAATGTAGAGGCAATAGTTAATATAAGTACAAAATCAAAATTAGAAGATGCAATTAAAAAATTTTCTGAATCTATTACAGAGGCATGCAAAGCCAGCATGCCCCTCAAAAAGAGTACAGAGGTACTCAAGGTCCCATGGTGGAATGATGAGCTCGCAAGGCTGAAGCAAGTTGCCACTACCTTCAGGCGAAAAATCAAGAACGCGGCACCGTACCGCAGAGAAATAGTGGTAAATGAGTACCTGAGAAAGCAAGAAGACTATGAGTGCCAAGCCAAGAAAGCCATGACAGAAAGTTGGAAGGAACTCTGTAGAAGACAGGACAAGGAAGGAGTGTGGGACGGTATATACCGAGTAATACGTAGGACCACCAGGAGACAAGAAGACTTGACCCTAACCAAAGATGGGGCATTTCTTAACCCAAGAGAGTCGGCGATCTTACTTGCGGAGACATTCTACCCACAAGACCTGGAGGAAACTGACAACGAAGACCATCGCCGCGCTAGAGAAGCGGCAATGCGGGTAAACGAGTGGCATCATGATGAGATTCATGACCCACCGTTTACACTGCTGGAGCTCAAGACCGCGGCGGGCAGTTTCAATCCCAAGAAGGCCCCGGGAGCAGATGGCTTCACAGCAGATATCTGCAGCAGAGCTATCTACCAGGACCTGGACGCATCCCTTGCCCTATTCAACAAGTGCCTAGAGATAGGTCACTTTCCGGACATCTGGAAGCAGGCAACCGTGGTAGTCCTGAGAAAACCGGGCAAGGACGATTACACGAACCCCAAAGCTTACAGACCCATCGGTCTGTTGCCGGTTTTGGGGAAGGTCCTGGAGAAGATGACAGTAGCAAGGATTAAATGGCACATAGTACCGAGGATTAGTACTCGTCAATTCGGTTTCATGCCACAGAGGAGCACCGAGGACGCCCTCTATACTTTAATACACCGAATCCAGGGTCTGATTAAGCAGAAAAAGCTAGTTACCCTTGTGTCATTGGATATAGAGGGGGCCTTCGATAGCGCTTGGTGGCCGACTATCCGAAACCGTCTGGCTGAGGAAAAGTGCCCGGTAAATATCAGGAGGCTACTGGATAGCTATCTCGACTGCAGAAAAGTCAGTGTAAGATACGCCGGGGAAGAATGCACGAGGAGCACCAGCAAAGGTTGCGTGCAAGGGTCAATCGGTGGTCCCATCCTATGGAACCTTCTTCTGGACCCTCTGCTGCGGGAATTGGATAGAATGGGTGTGTATGTGCAGGCCTTCGCAGACGACGTAGTCATGATGTTCGACGGAGACACTGGACTTGACGTCTCGAGACAGGCGAATGCAGCGCTCGCCCACGTCCAGCAATGGGGTGTCAGAAATAAGTTGAAGTTTGCGCCGCATAAAACTTGCGCAATGGTTTTAACCAAGAAACTTAGGTACGACACACCAGTGCTGAACATGGGGGGAGTCGGCGTTGGCATGTCGCGGGAGGTCAAGATCCTAGGACTGACCATCGACGACGGACTTACATTTAACACGCACGTGGCTTTACAGTGCCGAAAAGCCTTAGATATTTATAAGCAGTTGTCTAAGGCTGCTAAGGTAGACTGGGGACTGCACACAGACGTTATTAAAATCATTTACACGGCAACCATCGAGCCAATCATAATGTACGCGTCTGCTGTATGGGCGCCTGCGGCCAGGAAGATCGGGGTGCGTAAGTCGCTCGATACGGTCCAGAGAGGTTTCGCTCAGAAGCTCTGCAAATCCTACCGGACGGTCTCCCTACACTCTGCTCTGGTTTTGGCGGGGATACTACCACTCGACCTCAGGGTACAAGAAGCAGCCGCACTGTACGAGGCAAAGAGAGGGTCACCCCCGCTAGAGCTAGGAGACAGGGAGACGGAGCGTCCGGTAATGTTTGCAGAGACTCCTCATCCGGCAGAGCATATGGCCTTGGAAATTACCCGACTGGTAGATCAAAGCCTAGTGGACAGGTACAATGTGCAGCAGGTGCGAATTTTCACCGACGGCAGCAAAATTGAGGGGAAGGTCGGAGCGGCGCTATCCGTGTGGAATGGCGAGGCCGAAATCCGGAACCACAAGCTTTGTCTGTCCGCGTACTGCACAGTCTACCAGGCGGAACTCCTGGCTATATGTAAAGCCACGAGCGTCATCCTCAAGGGTAAGGAGAAGACCTATGGTCTGTACAGCGACTCGAGAGCCGCTTTGGAGACGGTCGTTAACCATTGGTCCCTCCACCCACTAGCAGTAGAGACGAGGGAGAACCTGCGGAAGGCCATGACACTGGGCAAAGATGTATCCTTGTTCTGGGTCAAGGCCCATGCAGGCCTGCCCGGGAACGAGCGCGCCGACGATCTGGCCAAACAGGCGGCTCTGGCGTCGAAAAGGAAACCTGACTACGACCAGTGTCCCATTTCATACGTGAAGCGGCTAATACGTCAGTCATCTCTAGAGATATGGAATAGTAGGTATGTAGCCGGGGACACTGCGTCGGTCACCAAGTTGTTCCTTCCCGACGCCAGAGCGGCTTACCGCTTTGTTCGCAAGGCTAAGCCTGAGGGCAAACTCACCCAGATGTTGACAGGGCATGGTGGATTCTCCCAGTACTTGAATCGGTTCAAGTTACGGGAGAGTCCATCATGTATCTGTGACCCAGACGCTGTAGAAGACGTCGTGCATGTGCTTGTCGAATGTCCGGTTCACGAAATGCAGAGGTACAACCTGCAACAAAAGATAGGGCTTGAAATAAGAAAAGAAAACTTGCATGAGTTGCTAAATAGTAAAAAGGCTGGAAAATTTTTCATAGATTACTGCATAGATATATGTGCTGTTGTAAACAATAGAAATAAGAATTAGATAAATAAGTTTTTGTTAAATTGTATATTTAAATATAATATACAAAATTAACAAATATGTAAGCATAAGATGCATAACAAAAAAAAAAAAAAAAAAAAAAAATAAGTACAGTAATATCAGTAAAAAAAAAAAAAAAAAAATAAAAAAATATATATATATATATTTATTAAAAAAAAAAAAAAAAAAAAATGGAAGAAAAAAAAAAGTTAACTAATAACTAAAGATAATAATGTGAGTTTAAATTGTATTTTCAAAAACGATGTTTTGCCCTGATACTTGTAAGGAAAATGTTAAAGAGGTAAAGAGAAAAATGTCTCCAGAAAAGGCAAGGAAGTAGAAATAAGGAACTAGTGTCACCCTAGAATAAAATTAGAAATAAGCGTTGTTTTATTCAAGTGTTAGAATAATAGTAAGCCGATAAATAAGATTGTAATAAATAAGATACATATATAAGTTTAAGATTAGTAAATAAGTAAAGAATTGTTAAGCTTATAATTAATGGTATAAGCTGGTGAAAAACCATATAGTCTACATTTATTGTAAAAAATAAAAACAAGGCGTCAAGCCTTTCGCTATAATAAATTAAAATATAAAGAATAGGAAAGAACCCCCCCCTCCTGTAATTTAATCCTGGAAGAACATCCGGGGACTGGGATAAATAGCTCGTCAAAAAAAAAAAAAACCTAACCTAACCTAACCTAACCTAACCCAGTTGCACTCGGTCTCTCGAGCAGTAAGCAGCGAAAAACCACGCGCTCTGCATATAAAAATACCTAAAAATAGGTTTTTGTGAACGGATTTTCACAAGTGAAGTGTCGATAGATGCGGAATATCGCCCCGCACAAAGTGCCGCACGGATTACAGTTCAATCACAAGTGCCTGAAAAGTGACAAGTGAAAAACACCTTATTTGGAGGTTAAGTCATCTAGAAAAAACTTTGTAACACCGATTCTGACGAAACAAGATCGACGACCCCCAAATTTTTTCTTATTATCCTGTGGACAATCTGGTCCCCCAACACCTTGACCAATCTCCTGCAACAGAACAAAACAAACTGTCTAGATATTCAGTAATTTCCGAAAACCAAGTGCGCTGAAAAACAGTAAGCACTGGACTTACAGGCGTGAAAATTGGCACTGTCTGGGATCATCACAAATAGAGGCGAGTGGAACAAATTTTAGAATTTTAACGCCATTGGCTGATTTTATATCGCCAATTAAAGATTGAAAATACTGACTACCATATCTCCTAAACTAAGAAGAAATTAGAAAATTTTCAACTGCAGCCTGTTGCGCGCTAATTAGATAAGCTTAAGTTTAATTTTTCAAAATTTTTGACTCAACCATTCCTGAAAAATCACTGAAAACCAGAAAAAACCATATTTTTGTACTTTTTGACAGTCATATAAAACCTAAAATTTTTTATTTTGCTATGCCAATATAGGCATTTGTTTTTAGAATATTTAGATATTTTTTGCAAAATTTTCTGTAAATTTTTGGCGAAGATATCGATTTTTTTGTGTTTTTTGAATAAAAACTGTAAATAAATAGAATTAATCCTAATTTTAAGCTATAATACTGTTTTACAAGCCTATTAGAGGCCAATAGAGCCCAAAGTCGGGCCCAATAGCGCTAGAATCAAAGATTTTGAGATTTTTCAGCCATCTTGGTTTTACGGTTTTTATTTTCAAAACTGTTTATCTCAGTAACCAATACGGTTACAAGCATCGGGTTTGCGCAGTAGGCCGCCACTCTTTGCCGCCATTCGGTAAAAAATATTTTCAGGACTTTTCAGGCGCTGAAAATTTTTCAGCCTGAAAGGGTGGAAGAACGACGCGGAGTGTCGAGCCGAGCGACATACTTGAAACCCGAGCTTTCTGCGACTACTGTAGGCCGAGTTATTGGCGTTTAAAGTTGAACTTTGACAGCTGCAAACTGTCAAACCCAAACTTTCGACGCCCGTAGCTCCGGAGTGGGAAGTCGCTGAAAGGTGCGGTTTTCGGTAGGGTGCTTGAGGGTACCTCCGTAGTCTCGCTCTTTGGATTTCAGGCTTTTTTAGGCCTGAAATTTTTGGGGCACTGAAACTCTATCAGGTGAAAGGGCAGGTCAGGGCGAGTCAGAACACCCCAAACACGGGTACTCTGCGACCTCGGGGAGGGATTTTACGGGCTGTTGAAGATTGATTGTGACAGCTCCCAACTGTCAGAGTCACATTTTGACCGCCTATAACTTCCGAACCAGGAGTCGTAGCGAACCGCGGTTTGCGTGTGGGTGACTGACTAGACCAGGCCCGTCTTTCGGGAGGGGTTCCGGAAGTTTTCAGCACCTGAAAAATTCTCGGCCTGAAAAACGTGAATTCGGATGCGTCACGTTGGGGCCAGTGTGGCGAACCCAAACACGGCTAAAATCGGCCCAGTAGTCTCGTAGATATCCTCTCTCAACCATCTCAAGAGACAATCTGGTTACTGTAACCGGAAATTTTGACCACTCATAACTCGGGAACCGCTGGTGCTAGGTTAGTCGTGTTTGGGGTCATTTGAAAGGGCTCGAAGAGAGCAATCCGTTGAGCTAACAGAATTGACTCTACATAGAGTCGAAAAAATTTTGATATATAATTTGGAGCTAAAAGGCCCTAAAACGACATTCCCTCCTTCGGGGACCATAAAAATCGTGTGTGACTAATACTGGAATCTACCAGACTGCCCTGGTAGAGACTGCCCATCGAAAAAGGCAAAAAACTAGTTTAAGTTTATTATTTTATTGGTTTTATTTTTCTTTTTATTGTAATAGTGTGCAGGGCATTACGGAGGCTTTATTGAGCCTGACTACGTTTTTGTTTCTTTCTGTGACCTTAATTAGCAGTCGCTAGCCATATAGCACCTGTTTTGTTTTGCAGTACTGGTTTGCCCTATAAATTTACCTTATTTTCCAATTTTTCAATTTATTTTATTCCCTGTGCTGCACACACCCTTTACACTGTGTGCAGACCCTTTATTAACTCTTGAACCGTCTATTGACGAAAACGCGCACTATTGTGCAAGAATTTTCACAAACCTTGACGCACTCCACCAACAATGTTTACGAGAACTCCAGCGAAACCCGCGGACGGCATGGGGAAAAAATCCCCTTCTGGGACCCCGCCAAACACTAAAACCAGCACCGAGACACAGAAGTCTCCTCCGAAAACACAAACACTGTCAACAAACGTGAGGCGCAGTGTGGAGAAGCTGGAAGCCACAGGATCGGAGGCCCAACACCTAACTCCAGTGACTAGCAAGTTGGACATACCAATACTCCCAAGACAGGCAGTAAATAGCCGCTTGGCGGAAGCAAAGTCAAACTACCTTAAAGCCAGAACAAATATCGGCAACTCACGAAACATTAGGACCGATATAAAGACTAGCGTTCTGGAAGCTATCGAAAAGCTCTTCCAGCTGATAAAGGAGGCGGAAGCTGAAATTAAAGCAGCAAAAAGAACGAAGGGACGAATAACATTCCCCAAAAGACGCTCGATATGCCAGAGAGTACGCCCCAGGAGCGGGCAAACGAAAAAGACGGCCAAATCATGGAGAGGCTCAGGGAACAGAACCAACTCATCCTGGATAATGCAAAGAAACTGGACGAAATAAAAACAATAATAGACCAGCAACACGTAATAATAGCCTCCAAAACGTACGCAGACGCAACCTCAGCCCGACCCGCTTCGCAATCACCCCCATCAAATGCACTACACTCCGTAGTCATCACGTCGCAAGACGATGATGACACAGGCGACCAAGTCCTGACTAAAGTCAGAGAGGCGGTGAAAGCCAAGGAGGGATGGGTCAAAGTGGAAAGGACCAGAAAAGCGAAGGACCGAAAAATAATAATGAGCTGCAACACGCTAGAGGACAGGCAAGAGCTAAAACGGAGACTGGAGAACTCCGGGAAAAACCTAAACGTGGAAGAGGTCAAAAACAGAGACCCCCTACTGAAGCTGGCGGATGTCCTGACAGTTAACACCGATGAGGAAGTCCTAATGGCCTTCCGAAACCAAAATCGGGGCATCTTCCACGATTTAGCCGAAAAAGACGATAGAATAGAAATAAAATTTAAGAGGAGAGCAAGAAACCCTCACACTAACCACATCGTCCTCAGCGTGTCTCCTACGCTATGGAAACGAGCTACTGAGGCAGGAGCGGTCTATATAGACCTTCAACGCATACGGGTAACAGACCAATCACCCTTGTGCAATGTTCCCGATGCCTAGGATATGGCCACAGCAAAAGATTCTGCATAGCACCAGCAGATCTCTGCAGCCATTGCGGAGGGCCGCATCTCAAGGCGCAGTGTTCTGATTGGATGGCCGGCACCGAAGCATCATGCAGGAACTGCACATCAGCGAAATTATCCAGAAATGACCACAACGCCTTCAGTGAAGAATGCCCGATCCGCAAGAAGCGAGACGCAATAGCAAGGCTCTCCGTTGCGTATTGCTAAAGTTGTCCCAACAGATACTCCAGCGTCATCAGCAAGACCATACTGGGTGGCCCAAGCAAACCTACAAAGAAAGGAACTGGCAACCACCGAACTCTTCTTAGAGGCCAGTGAGCGCAAGGTCGCATGGGCACTGATCCAGGAACCATATGTGGGAGGAGCGAGAGGTATGAAGAGCTACCGAGGCTCGCGAATCTACCAGAGCGAGGTTGATGGAAGTGGGAGGGTAAAGGCAGCAATTGCCGTCTTCGACGATGACTTAGATGTTATCCCCTACCCGAAACTCACCACAAACAACATCGTAGTGGTGGGGATCCGGACCAAAGCCTGGGAAATCGCAGTAGTCTCTTACTACTTCGAGCCAGACCAACCCATAGGGCTATACCTGAACCAGCTGACCCAAATCAAGCGAGAAGTGGCCACCAGTAGATTGCTGATAGGGGGCGACGCAAACGCGAAAAGCAGCTGGTGGGGGTAGCACAGTAGAGGACCCAAGGGGGCGACGAGATGCTTGGGACCTTAGAAGAACTTGAGCTTCAGGTACTGAACACTGGCGATACGCCCACTTTCGACACTATCAGAGGCGGAAGAACCTACAAGAGCCACGTAGACGTCACGGCATGCTCGCTCGATCTGTTTGACCTGGTGGATGGCTGGCGGGTCGACACCGGCGCGACGAGCTCGGACCACAACACAATCTTCTTCCATATAAAATTAAAAAGAGAAAGAGGGACAAGCATTGTAAGAACCACTAGAAGGTTCAACAGCAAAAAAGCAGACTGGGAGAAGTTTAAAGAGGAATTAAAAGACTTTAAATTAGAAAATGACATCAAATTAGAAACCATCAATAATATTACTTGCAAAATTAAACTAGAAGAGATCATTACAAATTACCAAAAGGGAATAGAAATAGCTTGTGATAAAACTATGCCCAAAGCAAAAACCAAGGCAAAGCTTACCGTCCCGTGGTGGTCCGAAGAGCTCGCTGCGCTGAAAAAGGAGTTTACCAGGCGGAAAAACCGCATCCGCAACGCCGCACCGGTCCGGAGAGCGAAGGTCATCGACGAGTACCTGAAGGCCAAAGAAGAGTACGAGTGCAAAGCCAAACAGGCCCAAACCACCAGCTGGAAGGAGTTCTGCAGAAAGCAAGACAATGAAGGAGTATGGGAAGGGATATATAGAGTGATCGGGAGGACCGCCAGGAGGAAAGAAGACCTGACCCTACGCAAAGACGGTGCATTCCTAAACCCAAAGGAATCGGCAGCCCTACTCGCCGAAACTTTCTATCCTAAGGACACAGCAGAAGAGGACAATGAAGACCACAGGCTTACCAGAGAGGCAGCCCGCCGGGTAAACGAGTGGAAGCATGGTGAATACCATGACCCACCGTTTACACAGCTAGAGCTGAAGACAGCCATGAAAAGTTTCAACCCGAAGAAGGCCCCCGGATCGGATGGACTCACATCGGACATCTGCTGTCGAGCGATCAACCAGGACCCAGACGTATTTCTTGCCCTAATAAACAGATGCCTAGAACTGGCTCACTTCCCAAATATCTGGAAGGAGGCAACGGTGGTTGTCCTCAGGAAACCGGGCAAGGATGACTACTTGAACCCCAAGTCCTATAGACCGATAGGTCTACTGCCGGTCCTGGGAAAAGTCCTGGAGAAGATGGTAGTGGCACGAGTCAAGTGGCAGCTGGTGCCGCGGCTTAGTACTCGCCAGTTTGGCTTTATGCCCCAGAGGAGTACCGAGGACGCCCTCTATACGCTAATAAATCACGTGAAGGACAAGTTGAGGCTGAAGAAGCTAATTGTCCTGGTGTCATTGGATATAGAGGGCGCCTTCGACAGCGCATGGTGGCCAGCTATCAAAGTCAGGCTGGCTGAGGAAAACTGCCCGGTCAATATCAGGAGGCTACTCGACAGCTACCTCGACAGCAGAAAAGTTAGGGTTAGATATGCGGGGAGGAATGCACTCGAAAGACAAATAAAGGCTGTGTCCAAGGGTCAATTGGCGGTCCAATATTATGGAATCTGTTGCTGGATCCATTGCTCCAAAACCTGGAAAAAGAGGGACTAATCGTACAGGCGTTCGCAGACGACATAGTGCTGGTAGTGGATGGTGACGCAGCTAGCGAAGTAACCAGGGTAGCCAATGCAGCCCTCGCCCATGTTCAGAGCTGGGGCGTCCGAAACAAGCTGAGGTTTGCACCGCACAAAACCTGTGCGATGCTCATAACCAATAAGCTTAAGTACGACACTCCAGCCCTGCGCATGGCCGGGGTCGACATCGGCTTGGTCAAGAGCATCAAGCTGCTGGGGTTGACCATAGACGAAAAACTGACTTTCAACGAGCATACGGCGAATGTTTGCAAGAAAGCTGCCGATATATATAAGCAGCTAGCTAGGGCGGCCAAAGTCAGTTGGGGTTTAAACAGAGAGGTGATCCACACCATCTACACCGCCACTATAGAACCAATTGCCACCTACGCGGCTGCAGCCTGGGCTCCCGCTACGAAAAAGCTGGGGATACGGAAGAACTTAGCTCTGTCCAAAGAGGCCTCGTCCAGAAGCTCTGCAAGTCTTACCGTACCGTCTCCCTTAACTCGGCACTGGTACTATCTGGAATACTTCCTCTAGACCTACGCATACAAGAGGCAGCCGCCCTGTATGAAGCTAGGAGAGGGTCGTCCCAGTTTGTGCCAGGAGATAGGGAGATTGAAAGTATGGTAAGATTTGCAGAAGCCCCTCATCCAGCAATGCAAATGCCCTTGGAGTTCGTGTGCCTAGCTGACCAACAGCAGGTAGACGAAAACAATGTGCAGGCAGTGCGAATTTTCACTGACGGCAGCAAGATTGAGGGGAAGGTCGGAGCCGCATTATCCCTGTGGAATAATGAAGGCGAAATCCAGAACCTCAAACTCAGCCTCGCCGCGTACTGCACAGTCTACCAGGCGGAACTCCTGGCCATTTGTAGAGCGACTGACGTGGTCCTAAAGCGCAAAGAGACGAGCTATGGGTTGTATAGCGACTCAATGTCAGCATTGCAGACGCTCGCAAACCATGGCTCTCTCCATCCCCTGGCAGTCCGCGCACGAGCCAATTTGGCTCAGGCGTTGGACCAAAAGAAAAATATATCTTTGTTTTGGATCAAGGCACACGCAGAACTGCCGGGGAATGAGCGCGCGGACGAGCTGGCGAAGGAGGCAGCATTGACGTCACGGAGGAAGCCGGACTATGACCTGTGTCCGATTTCATTCATACGAAGTCAGATCCGCATGGGATCACTCGATGAATGGAATCGGAGATATGTGTCTGGCGAGACGGCCTCAGTGACGAAAATGTTTCTTCCAGATGCCAAAGCAGCTTTCCGTATTGTGAAACAGGTGCAGCCAACAGGCTTACTCACGCAGGTCCTGACGGGGCACGGTGGGTTCTCAGAATACCTACACCGCTTCAGGTGTAAGGAGAGCCCTTCGTGCATCTGCGACCCAGGGGCTAGTGAGTCCATCCCGCACTTACTCCTGGATTGCCCCGTATACGTTATGGAACGATATAACTTGGAGCAAAAACTACAAGTAAAGTTAAGTAAGGACAACTTAGGGGAAATATTTAAAGGTAAAACCAGAGAAAAATTGATAAACTACTGCCTAAGCATAGCACAAAAGGTCACAGAAAGAAACAAAACGTAAGCAATTAAGCTATGTTTCATAGAATATTTGTATATATTTATATGGTAACATAGAAGTAAGATATGTAATAGAATAAGCAGTAGAATAAGGAATTTTAAAATTGTGCTCTAAGAACCTATGTATGTAATAGAAGTAAGACTAGTAGTAAGAATATTGTAACCATTGAAATAGAAAGAACTGTAAATAAGTTTAGATAAGAAAATTGTAAAAATAAAGTATGTCATTACAAGTTATTTACCCAAAACGAAAAATAAATAAAGTAAAAACTAGATAGAATAAATGGGCATCCCACCAGTATGAAGGAATAAAAGTACGAGAGGCATAAAAGCGAGAACTGGTATGAATGTGGTTGAAGTACCTAGGCACCAGCTTTGTTGGTGGAGTAAGCAAAAAAAAAAAAAAAAAAAACCTAACCTAACCTAACCTAACCTAACCTAACCTAACCTAACCTAACCTAACCCGTGATATCTTGAACATTTTTTGACCGTTTTTGACGCAGTTTTCTGCTGATACAAGCTAGACTTGGCTATTGATAGCGTTCAATAATATTACGACAGACCGGCACTCGTTGGATTTCCCGATTTTCACGAAAAACCATCTTTTTCTAAATTTTTTATTCAAAATTTTCTATCTCTAAAACCGCTCGTTCGATTTAACTCAAAATTTTTGCAAAGATACTTACCTTCCGTGCCCGCACTCCGCACCGCATTTTGCACCGCTGACTGTAGGGAAACTTGCAAAAATTTTCATTTTCCTCTAACATTTCGGCCTAAAAAACGGTTTTTTGACCGCTTTTCAAAAATTTTCTTCGTAGCGCTTTTCGGTTTTCTGCGCAGTCCTACAGCCCGCGCCGAGCCGCGTCTTTTGACACCTCGCACGCGCCGATCCGAGCTGTAGAACTTCAAAAATTTTTCAAAACTTGTAATTTGGGACTTAGAAAAATTCGCTTCATATATACGAAATCCACCTATACCCGTACTACTAAAACATCAAGTCGTGGTATCTTGAACATTTTTGACCGTTTTTGACGCAGTTTTCTGCTGATACAAGCTAGACTTGGCTATTGATAGCGTTCAAAAATATTACGACAGACCGGCACTCGTTGGATTTCCCGATTTTCACGAAAAACCATCTTTTTCTAAATTTTTTATTCAAAATTTTCTATCTCTAAAACCGCTCGTTCGATTTAACTCAAAATTTTTGCAAAGATACTTACCTTCCGTGCCCGCACTCCGCACCGCATTTTGCACCGCTGACTGTAGGGAAACTTGCAAACTGTTTCATTTTCCTCTAACATTTCGGCCTAAAAAACGGTTTTTTGACCGCTTTTCAAAAATTTTCTTCGTAGCGCTTTTCGGTTTTCTGCGCAGTCCTACAGCCCGCGCCGAGCCGCGTCTTTTGACACCTCGCACGCGCCGATCCGAGCTGTAGAACTTCAAAAATTTTTCAAAACTTGTAATTGGGACTTAGAAAAATTCGCTTCATATATACGAAATCCACCTATACCCGTACTACTAAAACATCAAGTCGTGGTATCTTGAACATTTTTTGACCGTTTTTGACGCAGTTTTCTGCTGATACAAGCTAGACTTGGCTATTGATAGCGTTCAAAAATATTACGACAGACCGGCACTCGTTGGATTTCCCGATTTTCACGAAAAACCATCTTTTTCTAAATTTTTTATTCAAAATTTTCTATCTCTAAAACCGCTCGTTCGATTTAACTCAAAATTTTTGCAAAGATACTTACCTTCCGTGCCCGCACTCCGCACCGCATTTTGCACCGCTGACTGTAGGGAAACTTGCAAAAATTTTCATTTTCCTCTAACATTTCGGCCTAAAAAACGGTTTTTTGACCGCTTTTCAAAAATTTTCTTCGTAGCGCTTTTCGGTTTTCTGCGCAGTCCTACAGCCCGCGCCGAGCCGCGTCTTTTGACACCTCGCACGCGCCGATCCGAGCTGTAGAACTTCAAAAATTTTTCAAAACTTGTAATTTGGGACTTAGAAAAATTCGCTTCATATATACGAAATCCACCTATACCCGTACTACTAAAACATCAAGTCGTGGTATCTTGAACATTTTTTGACCGTTTTTGACGCAGTTTTCTGCTGATACAAGCTAGACTTGGCTATTGATAGCGTTCAAAAATATTACGACAGACCGGCACTCGTTGGATTTCCCGATTTTCACGAAAAAACCATCTTTTTCTAAATTTTTTATTCAAAATTTTCTATCTCTAAAACCGCTCGTTCGATTTAACTCAAAATTTTTGCAAAGATACTTACCTTCCGTGCCCGCACTCCGCACCGCATTTTGCACCGCTGACTGTAGGGAAACTTGCAAAAATTTTCATTTTCCTCTAACATTTCGGCCTAAAAAACGGTTTTTTGACCGCTTTTCAAAAATTTTCTTCGTAGCGCTTTTCGGTTTTCTGCGCAGTCCTACAGCCCGCGCCGAGCCGCGTCTTTTGACACCTCGCACGCGCCGATCCGAGCTGTAGAACTTCAAAAATTTTTCAAAACTTGTAATTTGGGACTTAGAAAAATTCGCTTCATATATACGAAATCCACCTATACCCGTACTACTAAAACATCAAGTCGTGGTATCTTGAACATTTTTTGACCGTTTTTGACGCAGTTTTCTGCTGATACAAGCTAGACTTGGCTATTGATAGCGTTCAAAAATATTACGACAGACCGGCACTCGTTGGATTTCCCGATTTTCACGAAAAACCATCTTTTTCTAAATTTTTTATTCAAAATTTTCTATCTCTAAAACCGCTCGTTCGATTTAACTCAAAATTTTTGCAAAGATACTTACCTTCCGTGCCCGCACTCCGCACCGCATTTTGCACCGCTGACTGTAGGGAAACTTGCAAAAATTTTCATTTTCCTCTAACATTTCGGCCTAAAAAAACGGTTTTTTGACCGCTTTTCAAAAATTTTCTTCGTAGCGCTTTTCGGTTTTCTGCGCAGTCCTACAGCCCGCGCCGAGCCGCGTCTTTTGACACCTCGCACGCGCCGATCCGAGCTGTAGAACTTCAAAAATTTTTCAAAACTTGTAATTTGGGACTTAGAAAAATTCGCTTCATATATACGAAATCCACCTATACCCGTACTACTAAAACATCAAGTCGTGGTATCTTGAACATTTTTTGACCGTTTTTGACGCAGTTTTCTGCTGATACAAGCTAGACTTGGCTATTGATAGCGTTCAAAAATATTACGACAGACCGGCACTCGTTGGATTTCCGATTTTCACGAAAAACCATCTTTTTCTAAATTTTTTATTCAAAATTTTCTATCTCTAAAACCGCTCGTTCGATTTAACTCAAAATTTTTGCAAAGATACTTACCTTCCGTGCCCGCACTCCGCACCGCATTTTGCACCGCTGACTGTAGGGAAACTTGCAAAAATTTTCATTTTCCTCTAACATTTCGGCCTAAAAAAACGGTTTTTTGACCGCTTTTCAAAAATTTTCTTCGTAGCGCTTTTCGGTTTTCTGCGCAGTCCTACAGCCCGCGCCGAGCCGCGTCTTTTGACACCTCGCACGCGCCGATCCGAGCTGTAGAACTTCAAAAATTTTTAAAAACTTGTAATTTGGGACTTAGAAAAATTCGCTTCACATATACGAAATCCACCTATACCCGTACTACTAAAACATCAAGTCGTGATATCTTGAACATTTTTTGACCGTTTTTGACGCAGTTTTCTGCTGATACAAGCTAGACTTGGCTATTGATAGCGTTCAATAATATTACGACAGACCGGCACTCGTTGGATTTCCCGATTTTCACGAAAAACCATCTTTTTCTAAATTTTTTATTCAAAATTTTCTATCTCTAAAACCGCTCGTTCGATTTAACTCAAAATTTTTGCAAAGATACTTACCTTCCGTGCCCGCACTCCGCACCGCATTTTGCACCGCTGACTGTAGGGAAACTTGCAAAAATTTTCATTTTCCTCTAACATTTCGGCCTAAAAAACGGTTTTTTGACCGCTTTTCAAAAATTTTCTTCGTAGCGCTTTTCGGTTTTCTGCGCAGTCCTACAGCCCGCGCCGAGCCGCGTCTTTTGACACCTCGCACGCGCCGATCCGAGCTGTAGAACTTCAAAAATTTTTAAAAACTTGTAATTTGGGACTTAGAAAAATTCGCTTCACATATACGAAATCCACCTATACCCGTACTACTAAAACATCAAGTCGTGATATCTTGAACATTTTTTGACCGTTTTTGACGCAGTTTTCTGCTGATACAAGCTAGACTTGGCTATTGATAGCGTTCAATAATATTACGACAGACCGGCACTCGTTGGATTTCCCGATTTTCACGAAAAACCATCTTTTTCTAAATTTTTTATTCAAAATTTTCTATCTCTAAAACCGCTCGTTCGATTTAACTCAAAATTTTTGCAAAGATACTTACCTTCCGTGCCCGCACTCCGCACCGCATTTTGCACCGCTGACTGTAGGGAAACTTGCAAAAATTTTCATTTTCCTCTAACATTTCGGCCTAAAAAACGGTTTTTTGACCGCTTTTCAAAAATTTTCTTCGTAGCGCTTTTCGGTTTTCTGCGCAGTCCTACAGCCCGCGCCGAGCCGCGTCTTTTGACACCTCGCACGCGCCGATCCGAGCTGTAGAACTTCAAAAATTTTTAAAAACTTGTAATTTGGGACTTAGAAAAATTCGCTTCACATATACGAAATCCACCTATACCGTACTACTAAAACATCAAGTCGTGATATCTTGAACATTTTTTGACCGTTTTTGACGCAGTTTTCTGCTGATACAAGCTAGACTTGGCTATTGATAGCGTTCAATAATATTACGACAGACCGGCACTCGTTGGATTTCCCGATTTTCACGAAAAACCATCTTTTTCTAAATTTTTTATTCAAAATTTTCTATCTCTAAAACCGCTCGTTCGATTTAACTCAAAATTTTTGCAAAGATACTTACCTTCCGTGCCCGCACTCCGCACCGCATTTTGCACCGCTGACTGTAGGGAAACTTGCAAAAATTTTCATTTTCCTCTAACATTTCGGCCTAAAAAACGGTTTTTTGACCGCTTTTCAAAAATTTTCTTCGTAGCGCTTTTCGGTTTTCTGCGCAGTCCTACAGCCCGCGCCGAGCCGCGTCTTTTGACACCTCGCACGCGCCGATCCGAGCTGTAGAACTTCAAAAATTTTTAAAAACTTGTAATTTGGGACTTAGAAAAATTCGCTTCACATATACGAAATCCACCTATACCCGTACTACTAAAACATCAAGTCGTGATATCTTGAACATTTTTTGACCGTTTTTGACGCAGTTTTCTGCTGATACAAGCTAGACTTGGCTATTGATAGCGTTCAATAATATTACGACAGACCGGCACTCGTTGGATTTCCCGATTTTCACGAAAAACCATCTTTTTCTAAATTTTTTATTCAAAATTTTCTATCTCTAAAACCGCTCGTTCGATTTAACTCAAAATTTTTGCAAAGATACTTACCTTCCGTGCCCGCACTCCGCACCGCATTTTGCACCGCTGACTGTAGGGAAACTTGCAAAAATTTTCATTTTCCTCTAACATTTCGGCCTAAAAAACGGTTTTTTGACCGCTTTTCAAAAATTTTCTTCGTAGCGCTTTTCGGTTTTCTGCGCAGTCCTACAGCCCGCGCCGAGCCGCGTCTTTTGACACCTCGCACGCGCCGATCCGAGCTGTAGAACTTCAAAAATTTTTAAAAACTTGTAATTTGGGACTTAGAAAAATTCGCTTCACATATACGAAATCCACCTATACCCGTACTACTAAAACATCAAGTCGTGATATCTTGAACATTTTTTGACCGTTTTTGACGCAGTTTTCTGCTGATACAAGCTAGACTTGGCTATTGATAGCGTTCAATAATATTACGACAGACCGGCACTCGTTGGATTTCCCGATTTTCACGAAAAACCATCTTTTTCTAAATTTTTTATTCAAAATTTTCTATCTCTAAAACCGCTCGTTCGATTTAACTCAAAATTTTTGCAAAGATACTTACCTTCCGTGCCCGCACTCCGCACCGCATTTTGCACCGCTGACTGTAGGGAAACTTGCAAAAATTTTCATTTTCCTCTAACATTTCGGCCTAAAAAACGGTTTTTTTGACCGCTTTTCAAAAATTTTCTTCGTAGCGCTTTTCGGTTTTCTGCGCAGTCCTACAGCCCGCGCCGAGCCGCGTCTTTTGACACCTCGCACGCGCCGATCCGAGCTGTAGAACTTCAAAAATTTTTAAAAACTTGTAATTTGGGACTTAGAAAAATTCGCTTCACATATACGAAATCCACCTATACCCGTACTACTAAAACATCAAGTCGTGATATCTTGAACATTTTTTGACCGTTTTTGACGCAGTTTTCTGCTGATACAAGCTAGACTTGGCTATTGATAGCGTTCAATAATATTACGACAGACCGGCACTCGTTGGATTTCCCGATTTTCACGAAAAACCATCTTTTTCTAAATTTTTTATTCAAAATTTTCTATCTCTAAAACCGCTCGTTCGATTTAACTCAAAATTTTTGCAAAGATACTTACCTTCCGTGCCCGCACTCCGCACCGCATTTTGCACCGCTGACTGTAGGGAAACTTGCAAAAATTTTCATTTTCCTCTAACATTTCGGCCTAAAAAAACGGTTTTTTGACCGCTTTTCAAAAATTTTCTTCGTAGCGCTTTTCGGTTTTCTGCGCAGTCCTACAGCCCGCGCCGAGCCGCGTCTTTTGACACCTCGCACGCGCCGATCCGAGCTGTAGAACTTCAAAAATTTTTAAAAACTTGTAATTTGGGACTTAGAAAAATTCGCTTCACATATACGAAATCCACCTATACCCGTACTACTAAAACATCAAGTCGTGATATCTTGAACATTTTTTGACCGTTTTTGACGCAGTTTTCTGCTGATACAAGCTAGACTTGGCTATTGATAGCGTTCAATAATATTACGACAGACCGGCACTCGTTGGATTTCCCGATTTTCACGAAAAACCATCTTTTTCTAAATTTTTTATTCAAAATTTTCTATCTCTAAAACCGCTCGTTCGATTTAACTCAAAATTTTTGCAAAGATACTTACCTTCCGTGCCCGCACTCCGCACCGCATTTTGCACCGCTGACTGTAGGGAAACTTGCAAAAATTTTCATTTTCCTCTAACATTTCGGCCTAAAAAACGGTTTTTTGACCGCTTTTCAAAAATTTTCTTCGTAGCGCTTTTCGGTTTTCTGCGCAGTCCTACAGCCCGCGCCGAGCCGCGTCTTTTGACACCTCGCACGCGCCGATCCGAGCTGTAGAACTTCAAAAATTTTTAAAAACTTGTAATTTGGGACTTAGAAAAATTCGCTTCACATATACGAAATCCACCTATACCCGTACTACTAAAACATCAAGTCGTGATATCTTGAACATTTTTTGACCGTTTTTGACGCAGTTTTCTGCTGATACAAGCTAGACTTGGCTATTGATAGCGTTCAATAATATTACGACAGACCGGCACTCGTTGGATTTCCCGATTTTCACGAAAAACCATCTTTTTCTAAATTTTTTATTCAAAATTTTCTATCTCTAAAACCGCTCGTTCGATTTAACTCAAAATTTTTGCAAAGATACTTACCTTCCGTGCCCGCACTCCGCACCGCATTTTGCACCGCTGACTGTAGGGAAACTTGCAAAAATTTTCATTTTCCTCTAACATTTCGGCCTAAAAAACGGTTTTTTGACCGCTTTTCAAAAATTTTCTTCGTAGCGCTTTTCGGTTTTCTGCGCAGTCCTACAGCCCGCGCCGAGCCGCGTCTTTTGACACCTCGCACGCGCCGATCCGAGCTGTAGAACTTCAAAAATTTTTAAAAACTTGTAATTTGGGACTTAGAAAAATTCGCTTCACATATACGAAATCCACCTATACCCGTACTACTAAAACATCAAGTCGTGATATCTTGAACATTTTTTGACCGTTTTTGACGCAGTTTTCTGCTGATACAAGCTAGACTTGGCTATTGATAGCGTTCAATAATATTACGACAGACCGGCACTCGTTGGATTTCCCGATTTTCACGAAAAACCATCTTTTTCTAAATTTTTTATTCAAAATTTTCTATCTCTAAAACCGCTCGTTCGATTTAACTCAAAATTTTTGCAAAGATACTTACCTTCCGTGCCCGCACTCCGCACCGCATTTTGCACCGCTGACTGTAGGGAAACTTGCAAAAATTTTCATTTTCCTCTAACATTTCGGCCTAAAAAACGGTTTTTTGACCGCTTTTCAAAAATTTTCTTCGTAGCGCTTTTCGGTTTTCTGCGCAGTCCTACAGCCCGCGCCGAGCCGCGTCTTTTGACACCTCGCACGCGCCGATCCGAGCTGTAGAACTTCAAAAATTTTTAAAAACTTGTAATTTGGGACTTAGAAAAATTCGCTTCACATATACGAAATCCACCTATACCCGTACTACTAAAACATCAAGTCGTGATATCTTGAACATTTTTTGACCGTTTTTGACGCAGTTTTCTGCTGATACAAGCTAGACTTGGCTATTGATAGCGTTCAATAATATTACGACAGACCGGCACTCGTTGGATTTCCCGATTTTCACGAAAAACCATCTTTTTCTAAATTTTTTATTCAAAATTTTCTATCTCTAAAACCGCTCGTTCGATTTAACTCAAAATTTTTGCAAAGATACTTACCTTCCGTGCCCGCACTCCGCACCGCATTTTGCACCGCTGACTGTAGGGAAACTTGCAAAAATTTTCATTTTCCTCTAACATTTCGGCCTAAAAAACGGTTTTTTGACCGCTTTTCAAAAATTTTCTTCGTAGCGCTTTTCGGTTTTCTGCGCAGTCCTACAGCCCGCGCCGAGCCGCGTCTTTTGACACCTCGCACGCGCCGATCCGAGCTGTAGAACTTCAAAAATTTTTAAAAACTTGTAATTTGGGACTTAGAAAAATTCGCTTCACATATACGAAATCCACCTATACCCGTACTACTAAAACATCAAGTCGTGATATCTTGAACATTTTTTGACCGTTTTTGACGCAGTTTTCTGCTGATACAAGCTAGACTTGGCTATTGATAGCGTTCAATAATATTACGACAGACCGGCACTCGTTGGATTTCCCGATTTTCACGAAAAACCATCTTTTTCTAAATTTTTTATTCAAAATTTTCTATCTCTAAAACCGCTCGTTCGATTTAACTCAAAATTTTTGCAAAGATACTTACCTTCCGTGCCCGCACTCCGCACCGCATTTTGCACCGCTGACTGTAGGGAAACTTGCAAAAATTTTCATTTTCCTCTAACATTTCGGCCTAAAAAACGGTTTTTTGACCGCTTTTCAAAAATTTTCTTCGTAGCGCTTTTCGGTTTTCTGCGCAGTCCTACAGCCCGCGCCGAGCCGCGTCTTTTGACACCTCGCACGCGCCGATCCGAGCTGTAGAACTTCAAAAATTTTTAAAAACTTGTAATTTGGGACTTAGAAAAATTCGCTTCACATATACGAAATCCACCTATACCCGTACTACTAAAACATCAAGTCGTGATATCTTGAACATTTTTTGACCGTTTTTGACGCAGTTTTCTGCTGATACAAGCTAGACTTGGCTATTGATAGCGTTCAATAATATTACGACAGACCGGCACTCGTTGGATTTCCCGATTTTCACGAAAAACCATCTTTTTCTAAATTTTTTATTCAAAATTTTCTATCTCTAAAACCGCTCGTTCGATTTAACTCAAAATTTTTGCAAAGATACTTACCTTCCGTGCCCGCACTCCGCACCGCATTTTGCACCGCTGACTGTAGGGAAACTTGCAAAAATTTTCATTTTCCTCTAACATTTCGGCCTAAAAAACGGTTTTTTGACCGCTTTTCAAAAATTTTCTTCGTAGCGCTTTTCGGTTTTCTGCGCAGTCCTACAGCCCGCGCCGAGCCGCGTCTTTTGACACCTCGCACGCGCCGATCCGAGCTGTAGAACTTCAAAAATTTTTAAAAACTTGTAATTTGGGACTTAGAAAAATTCGCTTCACATATACGAAATCCACCTATACCCGTACTACTAAAACATCAAGTCGTGATATCTTGAACATTTTTTGACCGTTTTTGACGCAGTTTTCTGCTGATACAAGCTAGACTTGGCTATTGATAGCGTTCAATAATATTACGACAGACCGGCACTCGTTGGATTTCCCGATTTTCACGAAAAACCATCTTTTTCTAAATTTTTTATTCAAAATTTTCTATCTCTAAAACCGCTCGTTCGATTTAACTCAAAATTTTTGCAAAGATACTTACCTTCCGTGCCCGCACTCCGCACCGCATTTTGCACCGCTGACTGTAGGGAAACTTGCAAAAATTTTCATTTTCCTCTAACATTTCGGCCTAAAAAACGGTTTTTTGACCGCTTTTCAAAAATTTTCTTCGTAGCGCTTTTCGGTTTTCTGCGCAGTCCTACAGCCCGCGCCGAGCCGCGTCTTTTGACACCTCGCACGCGCCGATCCGAGCTGTAGAACTTCAAAAATTTTTAAAAACTTGTAATTTGGGACTTAGAAAAATTCGCTTCACATATACGAAATCCACCTATACCCGTACTACTAAAACATCAAGTCGTGATATCTTGAACATTTTTTGACCGTTTTTGACGCAGTTTTCTGCTGATACAAGCTAGACTTGGCTATTGATAGCGTTCAAAAATATTACGACAGACCGGCACTCGTTGGATTTCCCGATTTTCACGAAAAACCATCTTTTTCTAAATTTTTTATTCAAAATTTTCTATCTCTAAAACCGCTCGTTCGATTTAACTCAAAATTTTTGCAAAGATACTTACCTTCCGTGCCCGCACTCCGCACCGCATTTTGCACCGCTGACTGTAGGGAAACTTGCAAAAATTTTCATTTTCCTCTAACATTTCGGCCTAAAAAACGGTTTTTTGACCGCTTTTCAAAAATTTTCTTCGTAGCGCTTTTCGGTTTTCTGCGCAGTCCTACAGCCCGCGCCGAGCCGCGTCTTTTGACACCTCGCACGCGCCGATCCGAGCTGTAGAACTTCAAAAATTTTTAAAAACTTGTAATTTGGGACTTAGAAAAATTCGCTTCACATATACGAAATCCACCTATACCCGTACTACTAAAACATCAAGTCGTGATATCTTGAACATTTTTTGACCGTTTTTGACGCAGTTTTCTGCTGATACAAGCTAGACTTGGCTATTGATAGCGTTCAATAATATTACGACAGACCGGCACTCGTTGGATTTCCCGATTTTCACGAAAAACCATCTTTTTCTAAATTTTTTATTCAAAATTTTCTATCTCTAAAACCGCTCGTTCGATTTAACTCAAAATTTTTGCAAAGATACTTACCTTCCGTGCCCGCACTCCGCACCGCATTTTGCACCGCTGACTGTAGGGAAACTTGCAAAAATTTTCATTTTCCTCTAACATTTCGGCCTAAAAAAACGGTTTTTTGACCGCTTTTCAAAAATTTTCTTCGTAGCGCTTTTCGGTTTTCTGCGCAGTCCTACAGCCCGCGCCGAGCCGCGTCTTTTGACACCTCGCACGCGCCGATCCGAGCTGTAGAACTTCAAAAATTTTTAAAAACTTGTAATTTGGGACTTAGAAAAATTCGCTTCACATATACGAAATCCACCTATACCCGTACTACTAAAACATCAAGTCGTGATATCTTGAACATTTTTTGACCGTTTTTGACGCAGTTTTCTGCTGATACAAGCTAGACTTGGCTATTGATAGCGTTCAATAATATTACGACAGACCGGCACTCGTTGGATTTCCCGATTTTCACGAAAAACCATCTTTTTCTAAATTTTTTATTCAAAATTTTCTATCTCTAAAACCGCTCGTTCGATTTAACTCAAAATTTTTGCAAAGATACTTACCTTCCGTGCCCGCACTCCGCACCGCATTTTGCACCGCTGACTGTAGGGAAACTTGCAAAAATTTTCATTTTCCTCTAACATTTCGGCCTAAAAAACGGTTTTTTGACCGCTTTTCAAAAATTTTCTTCGTAGCGCTTTTCGGTTTTCTGCGCAGTCCTACAGCCCGCGCCGAGCCGCGTCTTTTGACACCTCGCACGCGCCGATCCGAGCTGTAGAACTTCAAAAATTTTTAAAAACTTGTAATTTGGGACTTAGAAAAATTCGCTTCACATATACGAAATCCACCTATACCCGTACTACTAAAACATCAAGTCGTGATATCTTGAACATTTTTTGACCGTTTTTGACGCAGTTTTCTGCTGATACAAGCTAGACTTGGCTATTGATAGCGTTCAATAATATTACGACAGACCGGCACTCGTTGGATTTCCCGATTTTCACGAAAAACCATCTTTTTCTAAATTTTTTATTCAAAATTTTCTATCTCTAAAACCGCTCGTTCGATTTAACTCAAAATTTTTGCAAAGATACTTACCTTCCGTGCCCGCACTCCGCACCGCATTTTGCACCGCTGACTGTAGGGAAACTTGCAAAAATTTTCATTTTCCTCTAACATTTCGGCCTAAAAAAACGGTTTTTTGACCGCTTTTCAAAAATTTTCTTCGTAGCGCTTTTCGGTTTTCTGCGCAGTCCTACAGCCCGCGCCGAGCCGCGTCTTTTGACACCTCGCACGCGCCGATCCGAGCTGTAGAACTTCAAAAATTTTTAAAAACTTGTAATTTGGGACTTAGAAAAATTCGCTTCACATATACGAAATCCACCTATACCCGTACTACTAAAACATCAAGTCGTGATATCTTGAACATTTTTTGACCGTTTTTGACGCAGTTTTCTGCTGATACAAGCTAGACTTGGCTATTGATAGCGTTCAATAATATTACGACAGACCGGCACTCGTTGGATTTCCCGATTTTCACGAAAAACCATCTTTTTCTAAATTTTTTATTCAAAATTTTCTATCTCTAAAACCGCTCGTTCGATTTAACTCAAAATTTTTGCAAAGATACTTACCTTCCGTGCCCGCACTCCGCACCGCATTTTGCACCGCTGACTGTAGGGAAACTTGCAATATTTTTCATTTTCCTCTTACATTTCGTCCTAAAAAACGGTTTTTTGACCGCTTTTCAAAAATTTTCTTCGTAGCGCTTTTCGGTTTTCTGCGCAGTCCTACAGCCCGCGCCGAGCCGCGTCTTTTGACACCTCGCACGCGCCGATCCGAGCTGTAGAACTTCAAAAATTTTTAAAAACTTGTAATTTGGGACTTAGAAAAATTCGCTTCACATATACGAAATCCACCTATACCCGTACTACTAAAACATCAAGTCGTGATATCTTGAACATTTTTTGACCGTTTTTGACGCAGTTTTCTGCTGATACAAGCTAGACTTGGCTATTGATAGCGTTCAATAATATTACGACAGACCGGCACTCGTTGGATTTCCCGATTTTCACGAAAAACCATCTTTTTCTAAATTTTTTATTCAAAATTTTCTATCTCTAAAACCGCTCGTTCGATTTAACTCAAAATTTTTGCAAAGATACTTACCTTCCGTGCCCGCACTCCGCACCGCATTTTGCACCGCTGACTGTAGGGAAACTTGCAAAAATTTTCATTTTCCTCTAACATTTCGGCCTAAAAAACGGTTTTTTGACCGCTTTTCAAAAATTTTCTTCGTAGCGCTTTTCGGTTTTCTGCGCAGTCCTACAGCCCGCGCCGAGCCGCGTCTTTTGACACCTCGCACGCGCCGATCCGAGCTGTAGAACTTCAAAAATTTTTAAAAACTTGTAATTTGGGACTTAGAAAAATTCGCTTCACATATACGAAATCCACCTATACCCGTACTACTAAAACATCAAGTCGTGATATCTTGAACATTTTTTGACCGTTTTTGACGCAGTTTTCTGCTGATACAAGCTAGACTTGGCTATTGATAGCGTTCAATAATATTACGACAGACCGGCACTCGTTGGATTTCCCGATTTTCACGAAAAACCATCTTTTTCTAAATTTTTTATTCAAAATTTTCTATCTCTAAAACCGCTCGTTCGATTTAACTCAAAATTTTTGCAAAGATACTTACCTTCCGTGCCCGCACTCCGCACCGCATTTTGCACCGCTGACTGTAGGGAAACTTGCAAAAATTTTCATTTTCCTCTAACATTTCGGCCTAAAAAACGGTTTTTTGACCGCTTTTCAAAAATTTTCTTCGTAGCGCTTTTCGGTTTTCTGCGCAGTCCTACAGCCCGCGCCGAGCCGCGTCTTTTGACACCTCGCACGCGCCGATCCGAGCTGTAGAACTTCAAAAATTTTTAAAAACTTGTAATTTGGGACTTAGAAAAATTCGCTTCACATATACGAAATCCACCTATACCCGTACTACTAAAACATCAAGTCGTGATATCTTGAACATTTTTTGACCGTTTTTGACGCAGTTTTCTGCTGATACAAGCTAGACTTGGCTATTGATAGCGTTCAATAATATTACGACAGACCGGCACTCGTTGGATTTCCCGATTTTCACGAAAAACCATCTTTTTCTAAATTTTTTATTCAAAATTTTCTATCTCTAAAACCGCTCGTTCGATTTAACTCAAAATTTTTGCAAAGATACTTACCTTCCGTGCCCGCACTCCGCACCGCATTTTGCACCGCTGACTGTAGGGAAACTTGCAAAAATTTTCATTTTCCTCTAACATTTCGGCCTAAAAAACGGTTTTTTGACCGCTTTTCAAAAATTTTCTTCGTAGCGCTTTTCGGTTTTCTGCGCAGTCCTACAGCCCGCGCCGAGCCGCGTCTTTTGACACCTCGCACGCGCCGATCCGAGCTGTAGAACTTCAAAAATTTTTAAAAACTTGTAATTTGGGACTTAGAAAAATTCGCTTCACATATACGAAATCCACCTATACCCGTACTACTAAAACATCAAGTCGTGATATCTTGAACATTTTTTGACCGTTTTTGACGCAGTTTTCTGCTGATACAAGCTAGACTTGGCTATTGATAGCGTTCAATAATATTACGACAGACCGGCACTCGTTGGATTTCCCGATTTTCACGAAAAACCATCTTTTTCTAAATTTTTTATTCAAAATTTTCTATCTCTAAAACCGCTCGTTCGATTTAACTCAAAATTTTTGCAAAGATACTTACCTTCCGTGCCCGCACTCCGCACCGCATTTTGCACCGCTGACTGTAGGGAAACTTGCAAAAATTTTCATTTTCCTCTAACATTTCGGCCTAAAAAACGGTTTTTTGACCGCTTTTCAAAAATTTTCTTCGTAGCGCTTTTCGGTTTTCTGCGCAGTCCTACAGCCCGCGCCGAGCCGCGTCTTTTGACACCTCGCACGCGCCGATCCGAGCTGTAGAACTTCAAAAATTTTTAAAAACTTGTAATTTGGGACTTAGAAAAATTCGCTTCACATATACGAAATCCACCTATACCCGTACTACTAAAACATCAAGTCGTGATATCTTGAACATTTTTTGACCGTTTTTGACGCAGTTTTCTGCTGATACAAGCTAGACTTGGCTATTGATAGCGTTCAATAATATTACGACAGACCGGCACTCGTTGGATTTCCCGATTTTCACGAAAAACCATCTTTTTCTAAATTTTTTATTCAAAATTTTCTATCTCTAAAACCGCTCGTTCGATTTAACTCAAAATTTTTGCAAAGATACTTACCTTCCGTGCCCGCACTCCGCACCGCATTTTGCACCGCTGACTGTAGGGAAACTTGCAAAAATTTTCATTTTCCTCTAACATTTCGGCCTAAAAAACGGTTTTTTGACCGCTTTTCAAAAATTTTCTTCGTAGCGCTTTTCGGTTTTCTGCGCAGTCCTACAGCCCGCGCCGAGCCGCGTCTTTTGACACCTCGCACGCGCCGATCCGAGCTGTAGAACTTCAAAAATTTTTAAAAACTTGTAATTTGGGACTTAGAAAAATTCGCTTCACATATACGAAATCCACCTATACCCGTACTACTAAAACATCAAGTCGTGATATCTTGAACATTTTTTGACCGTTTTTGACGCAGTTTTCTGCTGATACAAGCTAGACTTGGCTATTGATAGCGTTCAATAATATTACGACAGACCGGCACTCGTTGGATTTCCCGATTTTCACGAAAAACCATCTTTTTCTAAATTTTTTATTCAAAATTTTCTATCTCTAAAACCGCTCGTTCGATTTAACTCAAAATTTTTGCAAAGATACTTACCTTCCGTGCCCGCACTCCGCACCGCATTTTGCACCGCTGACTGTAGGGAAACTTGCAAAAATTTTCATTTTCCTCTAACATTTCGGCCTAAAAAACGGTTTTTTGACCGCTTTTCAAAAATTTTCTTCGTAGCGCTTTTCGGTTTTCTGCGCAGTCCTACAGCCCGCGCCGAGCCGCGTCTTTTGACACCTCGCACGCGCCGATCCGAGCTGTAGAACTTCAAAAATTTTTAAAAACTTGTAATTTGGGACTTAGAAAAATTCGCTTCACATATACGAAATCCACCTATACCCGTACTACTAAAACATCAAGTCGTGATATCTTGAACATTTTTTGACCGTTTTTGACGCAGTTTTCTGCTGATACAAGCTAGACTTGGCTATTGATAGCGTTCAATAATATTACGACAGACCGGCACTCGTTGGATTTCCCGATTTTCACGAAAAACCATCTTTTTCTAAATTTTTTATTCAAAATTTTCTATCTCTAAAACCGCTCGTTCGATTTAACTCAAAATTTTTGCAAAGATACTTACCTTCCGTGCCCGCACTCCGCACCGCATTTTGCACCGCTGACTGTAGGGAAACTTGCAAAAATTTTCATTTTCCTCTAACATTTCGGCCTAAAAAACGGTTTTTTGACCGCTTTTCAAAAATTTTCTTCGTAGCGCTTTTCGGTTTTCTGCGCAGTCCTACAGCCCGCGCCGAGCCGCGTCTTTTGACACCTCGCACGCGCCGATCCGAGCTGTAGAACTTCAAAAATTTGCCCCCCCACCCTCCCGATAGTGGCAGTTTCATCTCTGTAGTAGTCCAGCGAAGCCCTATATATTTGGTCAAAAATTTTTTGTAGGCTTATTTTACCTTTTGTCATTCCTAGACCCCTTTACAGTCTTAAAAGCCTTTGATATCGCCTTAGTTTTTAAGTGACACTGCTCCCCCTTTACAGGAAGCAGCATTTTAAAGTTTAGACATACCTCTATTGAGGCTTATTAATATTGACCACTGATCCCCTCTTTACAGGGATCAGTAACATATTATTTTGACAAATTTTATTAATTATTTATTGACAAATTTTATTGACTATTTTAATTATTAAAAATATATTAATATTATATTATATTTAATTGATTTTTAACCTTTTTCTACGCCCCCAAAATGCCCATAACTAGAACCCCCGCACAAAATGACTCTGAAAGACCCCAGGTCTTTCCATCGGCCGCGGCGCTTACCCTGCGCTTCGAGGAGCGAAGCAAAACCGCGTCCCCTCCCAGTGCTTCAACTCAAGCCTCTAGTTCGAGGCGAAGCACTGGAGAGGTCGAGAAAGGAAGGTTGGCGGAGGCCCGGCTCCACCCTACGACTGCAGCACCTTCACTCGAAGGAATGAATGAATGAATGAATCGTTTATTCTGCAAGTAGGATCTTAAAATCACTTTTACATGTCATATTTTTTATGCTAGTTGGAGCCGGCATTTCCTAACTGGACTACCTCTGAGAAGAAACGCCGAAACAAACTCAGGGATTATCGTCTCTTTTAAAGTCCAGACAATTTCAATATTTTTGTGCAACAAACCATGCAGAATAACATTCAGGCTAGCCTTTTGAGGAAAGTGCCAGTAACAGTTTTGGTAAACCTGCCTCAAAAAGCATCGTGAGCTCAACTTTAATCAAAAGGAGCTCCACAAACCGATACCACATTACTGCTTGTAAAATCATGGGCTTACAAGTCGCCCGCTGAATAGTCATTTTGTGCATTCTAGATGACTTGTACACTTACAATATAGTATGTTTTATTAACAAAATATGTATATATTATAGACGGCTAAATAGTGCTTAGCAGAGCGAGCAGTTCAATCCCAAGCTTTTTTGTCTTCTAAATAATCTGATATTTTATAGTACCCTTTTTTGTAGAGTTTTGTTTTAATACAGTTTTTATATCTTTTGATTGGTAAATTTCGAATATCAATAGGAAGTTTATTGTAAAGCGTATACATTGACCCATGAACGAGTTGCCTACTCTGTGGAGGCGAGTGTGATGTCCAGCAAGATTGTGTTTGTTCCTGGTATTTACACTATGAATATCGGAATTTTTTTTAAAGTCCGATATATTTTTTTTTACATACATTAAGTTTTCAAATATATACTGTGAAGCTACAGTCAGAATGTTTACTTCTTTGAATTTTTCTCTAAGAGAATCCCTAGGACCAAGGTTGTAAATGGCTCGAACAGCCCTTTTCTGTAAAATAAAGATGGTATCGATGTCCGCACAGGTTCCCCAGAGAAGAATTCCATACGACATAAGACTATGAAAGTAACTGAAATAAACAATTCTGGCTGTATCCACATCAGTTATCCGTCGAATTTTTTTCACAGCGTATGCTGCTGAACTAAGCCTACCCGACAATCTTTCAATGTGTGGACCCCACTGTAACTTGGCATCAATAGTTAGTCAAGAAAGACTGTCGATTCAACAGGGCTCAACTCTATTCCATTTAGTTGAACATTGGTACTTAGCTGTCTGACATTTGGCGTAGAAAATTTAATTAGTTTAGTTTTTTTTTTCATTTAAGAGAAGATTATTTACATTAAACCAATGAACAACTTTAGAGAGCGCATTGTTAATTTCGTTAAAAATTTATTAATTGACGTTTAATTTTAAAAACGAGAGAAGTGTCATCTGCGAACAACACTATTCCATGATTGTTTCTTACGTGGAAAGGTAGGTCGTTAATATAGATTAAAAACAAGAAAGGACCTAGAATTGAACCCTGCGGAACACCCATGGTAACCGCAGATCCAGCAGATCTCTTACCATTAACATCAACCCTCTGATTCTATTACTCAGGTAAGAAGTCAGAAGGTCGAGAGCTCCGTCCCTCATACCATAGTGGTACAATTTCCTGATAAGTGTGTCATGGTGTACGCAGTCGAAGGCTTTGGATAAATCACAAAAAATACCAAGAGCATCTTGCGATTCCTCCCAAGCCTCGAATATGCTTTTCAGTAATTCCACGCCCGCATCCGTAGTTGAACGACCCTTAGTAAAACCATACTGTTTCAGGTGAAACAAATTATGTGAATTAAAATGTCTTAACATTTGTTTTAAAATTAATTTTTCAAAAATTTTACTCAAAGTTGGTAATATGGAAATGGGCCGAAAATTTGTAGGATCAGTTGTACTACCAGATTTGAACAATGGAATCACTTTGCTAAGTTTCATCAAATCAGGAAATACACGGATGTGATACAAGAGTTAAAAACAATAGCTAAAAAAGGTGATATAACATCAATTATTGAGGACAAAGTAAACACAGATAATCCCCAAAGGTCAGCGGTTTTTTTTATATCAAGGTCTTTAAAAGATTCTATAATGTCTTTAGCAGTAACAGTTTTAAATTCGAAGTGTATTTTACATTCCGGTACACATTCTGTGAGTATTGAGTAGGCAGAAATGGAGGACGACGGCAAATCCTTAGTTGTTAACAAGGGAATATTAGTGAAGAAATTCTCAAACTCTGTAGCCACCTCCATGTCTGCCTTTACATCTTCATCATTAATTCTTAAGTGGAAGTCACGGTTTTGTACTGTGGTTCTCCCAGTTTCAGAATTAATAATATTCCAAGTAGCTTTAATTTTATTTCCTGCTGATTTTATTTTATTTTTAATATGTATGGCTTTAGCTGAGGAACAGGCTCTTTTGAAAATTTTTGAATAATTTTTGACATATTCAGTAAAACTAACATTGTGGTTATACGTTTTCTCTTCATACAACTGAAATAATTTTTGCCTACTTTTATAAATACCTGGGGTTGCCCAGTCACTAAACATAACACGGTCACTAACAGGCAATGTTTTTTTTGTGAAAATCTTCATAAATTCACAATTTATTAGGTTAAATAATATTTTATATGCATGATCCGGGTTATTATGATATGGTAAGTTTGGTAACTTTTCCATTAGGTTATTTTTAAATTGTCCTAGACGGCTTTTGTTTACAGGAACAAAACTCACAAGTTTTCTTTGAGCTCTGACATTGCTATTCTGGGGGAAAGTCACCAACTGGCCACAGTGATCAGATTCTAACACATTTATAATTAAATGGTCGGAAGGTTTTAAGTTTGTAAAAATGTTGTCAATGCAAGTAGCACTTGTGGCAGTTATTCTAGTCGGCTCAAAGAATCTTGCATACAAATTATAGGACTTGAATAGGTGTATAAATTTATTTACAGCAGCTGATTTTTCAAGGATATTAATATTAAAGTCTCCACAGACAACAACTGTTTTGTTGCTATTACAAGTCTTTAATAAAACTTCTTCCATATATTTCTCAAAAATATCATAGGAAGCACATGGGGGCCTGTATACACTCATTACAATGAACTGCTCAAGCTCAATGCAAGCAATTTCAATAACTCGTTCAACAGAAAGGCTTACGATATCATTACGTTCTTTAAATTTAATATTATTACGAATAATTATTAGTGAGCCACCCCGTATCATATTTACTCTGCTGAACGAGCTGGCAACCCGATGATTGTTAAAGCTGAACATGAACTGATGGGATTTTAACCAGTGTTCAGTAACACAAAGGATGTCAATGTAACTACAGTTCATGAACAACTCCAATTCCAATTCTTTACTTAAAACACCCTGTATATTCTGATGAGCTATTTTTAAGCAATTATTATTAAATTTATTTAAGATGCTACAGTTTAAAGGGTGTTGTATAATATCTTGGCTTAAATTTTTGCTAGAGTTTAACTCTGTTGTCTCAATGTCAAAATCGGTATTCAAATAATTATTGCTAGAGGTTGACTCTATTGTCGTGAGTTGTAATTTAAATAACTTGGAACAAATTCCAAGTTCTGCTCAATACTAATAAGTGTATTACTTAATAACTGCTCAATAGAAGCAGTATAGTTAGCCAAACACTTGGCTGACTTATATAAACAATTTGATAGCGATTCTCCTATCTGTCCTTTAAAAAAATTACAAAGATAATAATTATCTTCGGTCATAAAATAATTTTGACTAATGAGTGCATTAGAGTCAATCCATTCAAATTTTTCATTATACAATGTCAAAGTTTGCAGTTTTAAATTATATTTATACCTAATGTTGTTTTCGGTCTGTGACAGGCCACTACAGTAAGGAAAGGCAAACAAGACAATTTTTTTTACATTTAACTCAGTTAGGATATCAAAATACTTCTTTATCTTTAAGCTGTTTGCATTTCCCCTTCTCCCAATCAAAATTAATTAAGGTCCGGTTCCGCCCACATTGGCCCCACGGAAGATCACTCGTCGGACCGCGTCGCAGCTAAACACCGACGCTGCCGAACGCCGCGCCCCCGACGAGTCCAAGAGGGCGCCATTGAAACCGGACCAGCCGCAACCAGCCAAACCCACCGACCGGGTGACAGAGGCCCGAAATTGCCTTCTGCGCGCGAAGTCGCACCTCGCAGACTCGCGCAACATGAAGGCAGACTTAAAGGCAGGTGTCACCCGTGCGGTGGAACGCCTGTACGAGCTGGTGAAGGAGGCGACGGCAGCCTCGGATGGAGTCGAGCCAAAAGACTCCGTAGTCCACCTTCCGCCACCAACACCAACACCGTGCCTTCCAGAGGTTGATTCGCTGCTCGCTTCACTAGCGGAGCACAGCGCGTTGGTGAAGAAGAGCAGCGAAAAGATGGAGAAGCTGCAGCGGGCGATGGAAAGCCACGGGGAAAAACTTGAACAGACGGCCACTTATGCGAGTGTAGCGGCGGGTCCACCGAAAAGGCAGACCCCAGGAAGGACCGCGCTGCACTCCATCGTGGTCACATCGAAGGACGACGCCGATACGGGGGACGAGGTCCTCTCTAAAATAAGAAAGGCGGTTAACGCAAGAGAGGGGGGTGTAGAGGTCGAGATGGTGCGCAAGGCCAAGGACCGCAAGATTGTTATGGGGTGCAGGTCGGCCGAGGAGAGAAAGAAGGTGAGGGACAAAATTGAACAGTCCGGGGCCAACCTCGTTGTCGAGGACGCGAAAAATAAGGACCCTCTGCTCGTACTCCGGGGTGTCCTCCGCATCCACTCTGATGAGGAAGTGCTGGAGGCGCTTCGGACTCAGAACAAGGACCTCTTTGGCGGCCTCGACAGCGGGGAGGACCGTATAAGCATAAAATTTAAAAGAAGTAGCAGGAACCCCCACACACACAACATAATAGTCAGCGTGTCGCCGAAAATCTGGGGCAGGGCACTTGACAAGGGTAAACTGCGCATAGACCTGCAGTCCATCTTCGTCGATGACCAGTCGCCACTGGTGCAGTGCACGCGGTGTTTGGGCTATGGCCATAGCCGGCGGCTCTGTGCAGAACCAGCCGACTTATGTGCCCACTGCGGAGGACCGCACCTCCGTGCAGAGTGTGCCCAGTGGCTAAAGGCGGAAGCACCAAGGTGCCAGAACTGTGTCAAGGCGAAGATGGAGAAGTCCGACCACAATGCCTTTAACCCCGAGTGCCCTGTCCGGGCCCGATGGGACACGCTGGCACGACTTGCGGTAGCGTATTGCTGAGGGCGGCATTGGGAAATTTGCAGTCGCAACTGGCGGAGACCGTTCCTCCGGAACGGCAAAAATTTGCGTCCAAGCCGACCACCGTCCAAGCCAACAAGCGGCCCGTCGCGTAAGCGAGTGGTCGCATGATGATCAACATGACCCACCGCTTACGCACACAGAGCCGAAATTGACGGCGGAAAGCGAAACCGATAAGTCCGTCCGGAGTGGACGGCCTCACAGCCGAAAATATTGCACCAACCACAGCAAAACCATCCGGAGCCGTCCCCAGCGGTATCCCGACAGTCGCAAAATAAAAAGCCAGCCTGCACACAAACTTGTTTGGAAAATAAAAAAATAAATAAATAAGTGTTATAATGGTTTCTAGTCATAATCCTCTGATATCTTACCGTATTATATCTTATGGCGTTATAAAATTATTGCTATTACACTATTGATTAATATTATGACTAAAATTCAAATATCTATGATAATTATCTTGATATTATACCGTATATATAATGTACTGCATTATTAAATTATTGCCATATATTATTGTTTTCAATGTTTATTAAAATTAATTTTGTCAGAAGTAATATATATGTCGACCATCTTATACACCTAGTTTAAACAGCGAAGATGAAAATTGCACAACAATAAAGATTTAATATATTATATTTATTTAATTATATACTTTAAAATTGAAAACTAAAGCCTAAGTAACGAAAACCAAGCCCATAACAACGTCCCTGCGTTACCTGTATGGCAGGGGGCCTTCGCATGGCAGGAGTGTGGTTTTAGCCGGTAAGAGTCCGGCACTGCCCAGACTTGTCTGGGCGTCCATGAGGATTTCCCACTCCTGCCACAAAAAAAAAAAAAAAAAAAAAAAAAAAAAAAAACCTAACCTAACCTAACCTAACCTAACCTAACCTAACCTAACCTAACCTAACCTAACCTAACCTAACCTAACCTAACCTAACCTAACCTAACCTAACCTAACCTAACCTAACCAGTTGCACTCGGTCTCTCGAGCAGTAAGCAGCGAAAAACCACGCGCTCTGCATATAAAAATACCTAAAAATAGGTTTTTGTGAACGGATTTACACAAGTGAAGTGTCGATAGATGCGGAATCTCGCCCCGCACAAAGTGCCGCACGGACTACAGTTCCATCACAAGTGCCTGAAAAGTGACAAGTGAAAAACACCTTATTTGGAGGTTAAGTCATCTGGAAAAAACTTTATAACACCGATTCTGACGAAACAAGATCGACGACCCCCAAATTTTTTCTTATGATCCTGTGGACAATCTGGTCCCCCACCACCTGGACCCATCTCCGGCAACAGAACACCACAAACGGTCGAGATATTCAGGAATTTCCGAAAACCACGTGCGCTGAAAAACCGGAAGCACTGGACTTACAGGCGTGAAAATTGGCACCGACTGAGATCATCACAAATAGAGGCGAGTGGAACAAATTTTAGAATTTTAACGTGATTGGCTGATTTTATATCGCTAATTAAAGATTGAAAATACTGACTACCATATCTCCTAAACTAAGAAGAAATTAGAAAATTTTCAACTGCAGCCTGTTGCGCGCTAATTAGATAAGCTTAAGTTTAATTTTTCAAAATTTTTGACTCAACCATTCCTGAAATATCACTGAAAACCAGAAAAAACCATATTTTTGTGCTTTTTGACAGTCATATAAAACCTAAAAATTTTTATTTTGCTATGCCAATATAGGCATTTGTTTATAGAATATTTAGATATTTTTTGCAAAATTTTCTGTAAATTTTTGGCGAAGTTATCGATTTTTTTGTGTTTTTTGAATAAAAACTGTAAATAAATAGAATTAATCCAAATTTTAAGCTATAATACTGTTTTACAAGCCTATTAGAGGCCAATAGAGCCCAAAGTCGGGCCCAATAGCGCTGGAATCAAAGATTTTGAGATTTTTCAGCCATCTTGGTTTTACGGTTTTTATTTTCAAAATTGTTTATCTCAGTAACCAATACAGTTACAAGCAGCGGGTTTGCGCAGAAGGCAGCCACACTTTGCCGCCATTCCGTTAAAAATATTTTCAGGACTTTTCAGGCGCTGAAAATTTTTCAGCCTGAAAGGGTGGAAGAACGACGCGGAGTGTCGAGCCGAGCGACATACTTGAAACCCGAGCTTTCTGCGACTACTGTAGGCCGAGTTATTGGCGTTTAAAGTTGAACTTTGACAGCTGCAAACTGTCAAACCCAAACTTTCGACGCCCGTAGCTCCGGAGTGGGAAGTCGCTGAAAGGTGCGGTTTTCAGTAGGGTGCTTGGGGGTACCTCCGTAGTCTTGCTCCTTGGATTTCAGGCTTTTTCAGGCCTGAAATTTTCGGGGCACTGAAACTCTATCAGGTGAAAGGGCAGGTCAGGGCGAGTCAGAACACCCCAAACACGGGTACTCTGCGACCTCGGGGAGGGATTATACGGGCTGTTGAAGATTGATTGTGACAGCTCCCAACTGTCAGAGTCACACTTTGACCGCCTATAACTTCCGAACCAGGAGTCGTAGCGAACCGCGGTTTGCGTGTGGGTGACTGACTAGACCAGGCCCGTCTTTCGGGAGGGGTTCCGGAAGTTTTCAGCACCTGAAAAATTCTCGGCCTGAAAAACGTGAATTCGGATGCGTCACGTTGGGGCCAGTGTGGCGAACCCAAACACGGCTAAAATCGGCCCAGTGGTCTCGTAGATATCCTCTTTCAACCATCTCAAGAGACAATCTGGTTACTGTAACCGGAAATTTTGACCACTCATAACTCGGGAACCGCTGGCGCTAGGTTAGTCGTGTTTGGGGTCATTTGAAAGGGCTCGAGGAGAGCAATCTATTGAGCTAACAAAATTGACTCTACATAGAGCCGAAAAATTTTTGCCATATAATTTGGAGCTAAAAGGCCCTAAAACGACATTCCCTCCTTCGGGGACCATACAAATCGTGTGTAACTAATACTGGAATCTACCAGACTGCCCTGGTAGAGACTGCCCATCGAAAAAGGCAAAAAACTAGTTTAAGTTTATTATTTTATTGGTTTTATTTTTCTTTTTATTGTAATAGTGTGCAGGGCATTACGGAGGCTTTATTGAGCCTGACTACGTTTTTATTTCTTTCTGTGACCTTAATTAGCAGTCGCTAGCCATATAGCACCTGTTTTGTTTTGCAGTACTGGTTTGCCCTATAAATTTACCTTATTTTCCAATTTTCCAATTTATTTTATTCCCTGTGCTGCACACACCCTTTACACTGTGTGCAGACCCTTTATTAACTCTTGAACCGTCTATTGACGAAAACGCGCACTATTGTGCAAGAATTATATTTCACAAACCTTGACGCACTCCACCAACAATGTTCACGAGAACTCCAGCAAAACCCGCGGACGGCATGGGGAAAAAATCCCCTTCTGGGACCCCGCCAAACACTAAAACCAGCACCGAGACACAGAAGTCTCCTCCGAAAACACAAACACTGTCAACAAACGTGAGGCGCAGTGTGGAGAAGCTGGAAGCCACAGGATCGGAGGCCCAACACCTAACTCCAGTGACTAGCAAGTTGGATATACCAATACTCCCAAGACAGGCAGTAAATAGCCGCTTGGCGGAAGCGAAGTCAAACTACCTTAAGGCCAGAACAAATATCGGCAACTCACGAAACATCAGGACCGATATAAAGACTAGCGTTCTGGAAGCTATCGAAAAGCTCTTCCAGCTGATAAAGGAGGCGGAAGCTGAAATTAAAGCAGCAAAAAAGAACGAAGGGACGAATAACATTCCCCAAAAGACGCTCGATATGCCAGAGAGTACACCCCAGGAGCGGGCAAACGAAAAAGACGGCCAAATCATGGAGAAGCTCAGGGAACAGAACCAACTCATCCTGGATAATGCCAAGAAACTGGAGGAAATAAAAACAATAATCGACCAGCAACATGAAATAATTGCCTCCAAAACGTACGCAGACGCAGCCTCAGTCCGACCCGCTTCGCAATCACCCCCATCGAATGCACTACACTCCGTAGTCATCACGTCGCAAGACGATGATGACACAGGCGACCAAGTCCTGACTAAAGTCAGAGAGGCGGTGAAAGCAAGGAGGGATGGGTCAAAGTGGAAAGGACCAGAAAAGCGAAGGACCGAAAAATAATAATGAGCTGCAACACGCTAGAGGACAGACAAGAGCTAAAACGGAGACTGGAGAACTCCGGAAAAAACCTAAACGTGGAAGAGGTCAAAAACAGAGACCCCCTACTGAAGCTGGCAGATGTCCTGACAGTAAACACCGATGAGGAAGTCCTAATGGCCTTCCGAAACCAAAATCGGGGCATCTTCCACGACTTAGCGGAAAAAGACGATAGAATAGAAATAAAATTTAAGAGGAGAGCAAGAAACCCTCACACTAACCACATCGTCCTCAGCGTGTCTCCTACGCTGTGGAAACGAGCTACTGAGGCAGGAGCGGTCTATATAGACCTTCAACGCATACGGGTAACAGACCAATCACCCCTTGTGCAATGTTCCCGATGCCTAGGATATGGCCACAGCAAAAGATTCTGCATAGCACCAGCAGATCTCTGCAGCCATTGCGGAGGGCCGCATCTCAAGGCGCAGTGTTCTGATTGGATGGCCGGCACCGAGGCATCATGCAGGAACTGCACATCAGCGAAGCTGTCTAGAAATGACCATAACGCCTTCAGTGAAGAATGCCCGATCCGCAAGAAACGAGACGCAATAGCAAGGCTCTCCGTTGCGTATTGCTAAAGTTGTCCCAACAGATACTCCAGCGTCATCAGCAAGACCATACTGGGTGGCCCAAGCAAACCTACAAAGGAAGGAACTGGCAACCACCGAACTCTTCTTAGAGGCCAGTGAGCGCAAGGTCGCATGGGCACTGATCCAGGAACCATATGTGGGAGGAGCGAGAGGTATGAAGAGCTACCGAGGCTCGCGAATCTACCAGAGCGAGGTTGATGGAAGTGGGAGGGTAAAGGCAGCAATTGCCGTCTTCGACGATGACTTAGATGTTATCCCCTACCCGAAACTCACCACAAACAACATCGTAGTGGTGGGGATCCGGACCAAAGCCTGGGAAATCGCAGTAGTCTCTTACTACTTCGAGCCAGACCAACCCATAGGGCCATACCTGAACCAGCTGACCCAAATCAAGCGAGAAGTGGCCACCAGTAGATTGCTGATAGGGGGCGACGCAAACGCGAAAAGCAGCTGGTGGGGTAGCACAGTAGAGGACCCAAGGGGCGACGAGATGCTTGGGACCTTAGAAGAACTAGAGCTTCAGGTACTGAACACTGGCGATACGCCCACTTTCGACACCATCAGAGGCGGAAGAACCTACAGGAGCCACGTAGACGTCACGGCATGCTCGCTCGATCTGTTTGACCTGGTGGATGGCTGGCGGGTCGACACCGGCGCGACGAGCTCGGACCACAACACAATCTTCTTCCATATAAAATTAAAAATAGAAAGAGGGACAAGCATTGTAAGAACCACTAGAAGGTTCAATAGCAAAAAAGCAGACTGGGAGAAGTTTAAAGAGGAATTAAAAGACTTTAGATTAGAAAATAACATCAAATTAGAAACAATCAATAATATTACTTGCAAAAATAAACTAGAAGAGATCATTACAAATTACCAAAAGGGAATAGAAATAGCTTGTGATAAAACTATGCCCAAAGCCAAAAACAAGGCAAAGCTTACCGTCCCGTGGTGGTCCGAAGAGCTCGCTGCGCTGAAAAAGGAGTTTACCAGGCGGAAAAACCGCATCCGCAACGCCGCACCGGTCCGGAGAGCGAAGGTCATCGACGAGTACCTGAAGGCCAAAGAAGAGTACGAGTGCAAAGCCAAACAGGCCCAAACCACCAGCTGGAAGGAGTTCTGCAGAAAGCAGGACAATGAAGGAGTATGGGAAGGTATATATAGAGTGATCGGGAGGACCGCCAGGAGGAAAGAAGACCTGACCCTACGCAAAGACGGTGCATTCCTAAACCCAAAGGAATCGGCAGCCCTACTCGCCGAAACTTTCTATCCTAAGGACACAGCAGAAGAGGACAATGAAGACCACAGGCTTACCAGAGAGGCAGCCCGCCGGGTAAACGAGTGGAAGCATGGTGAATACCATGACCCACCGTTTACACAGCTAGAGCTGAAGACAGCCATGAAAAGTTTCAACCCGAAGAAGGCCCCCGGATCGGATGGACTCACATCGGACATCTGCTGTCGAGCGATCAACCAGGACCCAGACGTATTTCTTGCCCTAATAAACAGATGCCTAGAACTGGCTCACTTCCAAATATCTGGAAGGAGGCAACGGTGGTTGTCCTCAGGAAACCGGGCAAGGATGACTACTTGAACCCCAAGTCCTATAGACCGATAGGTCTACTGCCGGTCCTGGGAAAAGTCCTGGAGAAGATGGTAGTGGCACGAGTCAAGTGGCAGCTGGTGCCGCGGCTTAGTACTCGCCAGTTTGGCTTTATGCCCCAGAGGAGTACCGAGGACGCCCTCTATACGCTAATAAATCACGTGAAGGACAAGTTGAGGCTGAAGAAGCTAATTGTCCTGGTGTCATTGGATATAGAGGGCGCCTTCGACAGCGCATGGTGGCCAGCTATCAAAGTCAGGCTGGCTGAGGAAAACTGCCCGGTCAATATCAGGAGGCTACTCGACAGCTACCTCGACAGCAGAAAAGTTAGGGTTAGATATGCCGGGGAGGAATGCACTCGAGAGACAAATAAAGGCTGTGTCCAAGGGTCAATTGGCGGTCCAATATTATGGAATCTGTTGCTGGATCCATTGCTCCAAAACCTGGAAAAAGAGGGACTATTCGTACAGGCGTTCGCAGACGACATAGTGCTGGTAGTGGATGGTGACGCAGCTAGCGAAGTAACCAGGGTAGCCAATGCAGCCCTCGCCCATGTTCAGAGCTGGGGCGTCCGAAACAAGCTGAGGTTTGCACCGCACAAAACCTGTGCGATGCTCATAACCAATAAGCTTAAGTACGACACTCCAGCCCTGCGCATGGCCGGGGTCGACATCGGCTTGGTCAAGAGCATCAAGCTGCTGGGGTTGACCATAGACGAAAAACTGACTTTCAACGAGCATACGGCGAATGTTTGCAAGAAAGCTGCCGATATATATAAGCAGCTGGCTAGGGCGGCCAAAGTCAGTTGGGGTTTAAACAGAGAGGTGATCCACACCATCTACACCGCCACTATAGAACCAATTGCCACCTACGCGGCTGCAGCCTGGGCTCCCGCTACGAAAAAGCTGGGGATACGGAAGAAACTTAGCTCTGTCCAAAGAGGCCTCGTCCAGAAGCTCTGCAAGTCTTACCGTACTGTCTCCCTTAACTCGGCACTGGTACTATCTGGAATACTTCCTCTAGACCTACGCATACAAGAGGCAGCCGCCCTGTATGAAGCTAGGAGAGGGTCGTCCCAGTTTGTGCCAGGAGATAGGGAGATTGAAAGTATGGTAAGATTTGCAGAAGCCCCTCATCCAGCAATGCAAATGCCCTTGGAGTTCGTGTGCCTAGCTGACCAACAGCAGGTAGACGAAAACAATGTGCAGGCAGTGCGAATTTTCACTGACGGCAGCAAGATTGAGGGGAAGGTCGGAGCCGCATTATCCCTGTGGAATAATGAAGGCGAAATCCAGAACCTCAAACTCAGCCTCGCCGCGTACTGCACAGTCTACCAGGCGGAACTCCTGGCCATTTGTAGAGCGACTGACGTGGTCCTAAAGCGCAAAGAGACGAGCTATGGGTTGTATAGCGACTCAATGTCAGCATTGCAGACGCTCGCAAACCATGGCTCTCTCCATCCCCTGGCAGTCCGCGCACGAGCCAATTTGGCTCAGGCGTTGAACCAAAAGAAAAATATATCTTTGTTTTGGATCAAGGCACACGCAGAACTGCCGGGGAATGAGCGCGCGGATGAGCTGGCGAAGGAGGCAGCATTGACGTCACGGAGGAAGCCGGACTATGACCTGTGTCCGATTTCATTCATACGAAGTCAGATCCGCATGGGATCACTCGATGAATGGAATCGGAGATATGTGTCTGGCGAGACGGCCTCAGTGACGAAAATGTTTCTTCCAGATGCCAAAGCAGCTTTCCGTATTGTGAAACAGGTGCAGCCAACAGGCTTACTCACGCAGGTCCTGACGGGGCACGGTGGGTTCTCAGAATACCTACACCGCTTCAGGTGTAAGGAGAGCCCTTCGTGCATCTGCGACCCAGGGGCTAGTGAGTCCATCCCGCACTTACTCCTGGATTGCCCCGTATACGTTATGGAACGATATAACTTGGAGCAAAAACTACAAGTAAAGTTAAGTAAGGACAACTTAGGGGAAATATTTAAAGGTAAAACCAGAGAAAAATTGATAAACTACTGCCTAAGCATAGCACAAAAGGTCACAGAAAGAAACAAAACGTAAGCAATTAAGCTATGTTTCATAGAATATTTGTATATATTTATATGGTAACATAGAAGTAAGATATGTAATAGAATAAGCAGTAGAATAAGGAATTTTAAAATTGTGCTCTAAGAACCT
This sequence comes from Athetis lepigone, assembly GCA_033675125.1. Taxonomy (NCBI): domain Eukaryota; kingdom Metazoa; phylum Arthropoda; class Insecta; order Lepidoptera; family Noctuidae; genus Athetis; species Athetis lepigone. Next base: position 5,615 of record JAWMCH010000172.1, on the reverse strand, counting down.
ATGTATGTAATAGAAGTAAGACTAGTAGTAAGAATATTGTAACCATTGAAATAGAAAGAACTGTAAATAAGTTTAGATAAGAAAGCTTGTAAAAATAAAGAATGTTATGAAAAGTTATTTCCCCAAAACGAGAAATAAATAAAGTAAAAAGTAGATAGAATAAATGGGCATCCCACCCATAAGGGTAACTGAGGAGGAATGATAGAAAGAAACAGTATGAGGAATAAAAGTACGAGAGGCATAAAAGCGAGAACTGGTATGAATGTGGTTGAAGTACCTAGGCACCAGCTTTGTTGGTGGAGTAAGCATTAAAAAAAAAAAAAAAAAAAAAAAAAAAAAAAACCTAACCTAACCTAACCTAACCTAACCTTACCAAACGAAACCCAACATAACCTAACCTTACCAAAAATGAAAATTAATTACAAAAAAATAACTTAATTAAAAATTCACATTTAACAATCAAAAATTTAAAACAAAACATAAAAAATACATATAACAATAACAATAACAATAACAATAACAATAACAATAACAATAACAATAACAATAACAATAACAATAACAATAACAATAACAATAACAATAACAATAACAATAACAATAACATAAACAATAACAATAACAATAACAATAACAATAACAATAACAATAACAATTACAATAACAATAACAATAACAATAACAATAAAAAAAAACATGTACCTACCGCATCCAAGCTTACATTGCTTCCTTCGTTTCATGAAATTTATTACTAACAAATAGCAAAGTGGCTGCCTAATTTATTGATTTAACAATAAGCACACCGACTGCATAATCATACATACTATTATAATACTAACAGTGTATATGATAGGAGTAATTACACAAATCATAGGTATGCATAACATTCTCATAATTTCAATTTGCTAAGAGACTACAAATTGCGCAGATTTTAGTTTAATTATAATTTAGAAGAGAAATAGAAAATGATTGGTAAATAATTTATTTAAATGACTGAAAATTTAAGTAAGTTTATGTCCTCGATCTAACGAATTCCGTCTTCGAGGTCTTGGATCGAAGCTGGGCTGTTTGCGTAGAGATTCACTTTAACGTGGCTTTAATGGAAGAAGTTGCAAGGTTCTAACTCACAAGATCTCGGTGACCAATTAATTGTGATCACCTCTCCGAAAGATCACATAGTCGGTAGAATTTTGATAATTACTATGCTTTGTTAAAGCTTGTATCGGTTCATTTTTTAAACAATCATAAATTAGTTACCTAACCTAACCAAACGAAACCCAACATAACCTAACCTTACCAAAAATAAAAATTAATTACAAAAAAATAACTTAATTAAAAATTCATATTTGACAATCAAAAATTTAAAACAAAACATAAAAAATACATATAACAATAACAATAACAATTACCTACCACAACCACGCTTACATTACTTCTTCATTTTCATGAAATTTATTATTAACAAATCGCAAAGTGGCTGCCTTATGTCCTCGATCTAACGAATTCCATCTTTGAGGTCTTGGATCGAAGCTGGGCTGTTTGCGTAGAGATTCACTTTAACGTGGCTTTAATGGAAGAAGTTGCAAGGTTCTAACTCACAAGATCTCGGTGACCAATAAATAAATTGTGATTACCTCTCCGAAAGATAACATAGTCGGTAGAATTTTGATAATTACTATGCTTTGTTAAAGCTTGTATCGGTTCATTTTTTAAACAATCATAAATTAGCCACCTAACCTAACCAAACGAAACCCAACATAACCTAACCTTACCAAAAATAAAAATTAATTAGAAAAAATAACTTAATTAAAAATTCACATTTGACAATCAAAAATTTAAAACAAAACATAAAAAATACATATAACAATAACAATAACAATTACCTACCACAACCACGCTTACATTACTTCTTCATTTTCATGAAATTTATTATTAACAAATCGCAAAGTGGCTGCCTTATGTCCTCGATCTAACGAATTCCGTCTTTGAGGTCTTGGATCGAAGCTGGGCTGTTTGCGTAGAGATTCACTTTAACGTGGCTTTAATGGAAGAAGTTGCAAGGTTCTAACTCACAAGATCTCGGTGACCAATTAATTGTGATTACCTCTCCGAAAGATAACATAGTCGGTAGAATTTTGATAATTACTATGCTTTGTTAAAGCTTGTATCGGTTCATTTTTTAAACAATCATAAATATGCCACCTAAACTAACCAAACGAAACCCAACATAACCTAACCTTACCAAAAATGAAAATTAATTACAAAAAAATAACTTAATTAAAAATTCACATTTAACGATTAAAAATTTAAAACTAAAAACATAACAATAACAATAACAATAACAATAACAATAACAATAACAATAACAATAACAATAACAATAACAATAACAATAACAATAACAATAACAATAACAATAACAATAACAATAACAATAACAATAACAATAACAATAACAATAACAATAACAATAACAATAAGAATAACAATAACAATAACAATAACAATAACAATAACAATAACAATAACAATAACAATAACAATAACAATAACAATAACAATAACAATAACAATAACAATAACAATAACAATAACAATAACAATAACAATAACAATAACAATAACAATAACAATAACAATAACAATAACAATAACAATAACAATAACAATAACAATAACAATAACAATAACAATAACAATAACAATAACAATTTGCTAAGAGACTACAAAAAATAGAAAATGATTGGCAAATAATTAATTTAAATGTCTGAAATTTAAGTTTATGTCCTCGATCTAACGAATTCCGTCTTTGAGGTCTTGGATCGAAGCTGGGCTGTTTGCGTAGAGATTCACTTTAACGTGGCTTTAATGGAAGAAGTTGCAAGGTTCTAACTCACAAGATCTCGGTGACCAATTAATTGTGATTACCTCTCCGAAAGATAACATAGTCGGTAGAATTTTGATAATTACTATGCTTTGTTAAAGCTTGTATCGGTTCATTTTTTAAACAATCATAAATATGCCACCTAACCTAACCAAACGAAACCCAACATAACCTAACCTTACCAAAAATGAAAATTAATTACAAAAAAATAACTTAATTAAAAATTCACATTTAACGATTAAAAATTTAAAACTAAAAACATAAAAAATACATATAAAAATAACAATAACAATAACAATAACAATAACAATAACAATAACAATAACAATAACAATAACAATAACAATAACAATAACAATAACAATAACAATAACAATAACAATAACAATAACAATAACAATAACAATAACAATAACAATAACAATAACAATAACAATAACAATAACAATAACAATAACAATAACAATAACAATAACAATAACAATAACAATAACAATAACAATAACAATAACAATAACAATAACAATAACAATAACAATAACAATAACAATAACAATAACAATAACAATAACAATAACAATAACAATAACAATAACAATTACAATAACAATAACAATAACAATAAAAAAAAACATGTACCTACCACATCCAAGCTTACATTGCTTCCTTCGTTTCATGAAATTTATTACTAACAAATAGCAAAGTGGCTGCCTAATTTATTGATTTAACAATAAGCACACCGACTGCATAATCATACATACTATTATAATACTAACAATGTATATCATAGACTGAAATTTAAGTAAGTTTATGTCCTCGATCTAACGAATTCCGTCTTTGAGGTCTTGGATCGAAGCTAAGCTGGTTCATTTTTTAAACTATAATTCACCTAACCTAACCAAACGAAACCCAACATAACCTAACCTTACCAAAAATAACAATTAATTACAAAAAAATAACAATTAAAAATTCACATTTAACAATTCAAAATTTAAAACAAAACATAATAAATACATATAACAATAACAATTAACAATTAGCAATTAACAATTAACAATTAACAATTAACAATTAACAATCAACAATTAACAATTAACAATTAAAATTAAAAAAAAATACCAATTACCTACCACAACCACGCTTACATGACTTCTTCCTTTTCATGAAATTTATTATTAACAAATCGCAAAGTGGCTGCCTTATGTCCTCGATCTAACGAATTCCGTCTTTGAGGTCTTGGATCGAAGCTGGGCTGTTTGCGTAGAGATTCACTTTAACGTGGCTTTAATGGAAGAAGTTGCAAGGTTCTAACTCACAAGATCTCGATGACCAATTAATTGTGATCACCTCTCCGAAAGATCACATAGTTCGGTAGAATTTTGATAATTACTATGCTTTGTTAAAGCTTGTATCGGTTCATTTTTTAAACAATCATAAATTAGCCACCTAACCTAACCAAAGGAAACATAACATAACATAACATAACCTAACCTAACCAAAAATAAATAATTACAAAAAAAAAATCACAATTAACAATTAAAAATTAAATCAAATCATAAAAAAATACAAATAACAATTATAACAATTACCGTTTTTTTTTGGTGAGTGGGAAATCATCAAATGATTGCTCCCGTCCTGGTTGCGGCGGGAGGGCGTGTCAGACTTTTACTGACTAAAACCCACTCATGTTCCTTCGATAGCCCTTTTTGTTCCAGGGTTACGGTAACTATTAAAAACATTTCGCAACCCCGGCAGGCGTCGCCCTGTTGGGCCCCTTCCAGTGCTGACTTCTTCTCTTTGAGGCGCGCGTGGACCACTAACGCGCCGTCGACGCGGTCCTGGTCCTGGCCATCCGCAGAACCGTGCCTACGGTGGCCGGTAGTCGTCTTGCGACTTTCGACGTCTTCGCCTGGGTCACAACATTTAACATTGGCAATAATAAAACATTTATTGTAGAGCGCTTAAATGTAAGCTTTTTAAATATTAAATCCCCGCCGACGAACAGGTGGTCGCGACGTCGGCAGAGAGAAGTCCTCGTCGCTCGAGCTCGACGCAACTGTCACGGCCGGTTTCACAGCGCTCACGGTGGGGCTGGATTCCGGCAGCGGCGAGTCGAGGGTGAGCGACGGGCCCGGAGGTGTTGGGTGTGCTCTTTTGTTAGGACCTTGTTAGCATCATTTTTTTATTTATTTCATTTCAGTTCATTTATAAATAAATAAATATCTTGGGACAACTCACATACGGCCATCTGATCCCAAGCTAAGCAGAGCTTGTGTTATGGTAACCAGACAACTGATATACATACTTATATAATGTATAAATACATACATACTCGTATTATAGATAAATCACACCCAGGCACAATACAAAAACATGGATGCTGTGATGTGACTTTTTATAAGTTTGGGCTAAAATTGCCTTTTTTTTGTGGAGTGGGAAATTAACAAATGACTGAAAGAAAGAAAGAAAACACATTAATTCTGGACACACACAGACACACAGGTAAAACAATAACAATAAACAAACAAAGCTTACAAAATAAAGCCTGTGCGAGGCCAGAAAACTACTCCCGTCCTGGGTGCGGCTAGAGGGCGTTTCAGACTTTTATTGACTAAAACCCACTCCTGTTCCTTCGGTTGCCCTTTATGTTCCGGGGTCACGGTAACTATTATAAATATTCCGCAACCCGGTGATCGGCCGGCTTGCCAGCTGCTACACATACGGAGCAGTG
>JAWMCH010000171.1:110000-115000 GCA_033675125.1 Athetis lepigone | reverse complement strand
CAAATTAACATGTAAGTAAACCTAAAAATAATTACAAAATAACAGACAGTTTCAAATTGAAACGGCTAAACGGGAACAGTTTTTATAGCACTAAGGAATATTTACAACATAAGTAGTAACAATTGAATATTATGTAGTAAAACACGGTAGGACGTTGACTTAGTGTGCGGGGGTGGGGGTGGGGGGGGGGGGGGGGTTGTTATGTTACGGCGGGTGTGTTGTGCACCGGCTTTTGATGGGTGGATTGTATTGGACTAAATATTGTCTCTCGTTTTTCGGCGCCGGTGGTTAGTGGGGGGTGGGGATTTGGGGGGGGGGGGGGGGGGTCAGCATAGTTCGAGGGATGAAGGATACAAGACACCACCCCACCATCCATCCCCCGTGGTAACACCATCCGCTCACGTCTACGCCGGGCGGCCGGGGCGGGGCGGGGCGGGGGCGGGGGGGGGGGGGGGATTAAGGAATGTATATTTTTGAGTGATCATAATCAATTATTATACTAATGACGTCGTCCTAACGTGAACCTTGACTGTGTTCAGGACATAGACAAAAATACCTAATTACGTTCGTATCGTATGCGCGTGCGCACTTCGCGATCGCATCGTTTCTTAGTTTGACATATATGTGGCGCGGACGGCGGCGGAGAGCGCGCAAAGGCAAGGCGGCGAATGTGCGCGTGAACTAAGTTGATGAGACGTCGTCGGCGGCGTTGAGGTGCGTTTCGATTTGTGTTACGTTTCGTTATGCGATGTGTATTTAGAGTAGAGTTGAACAGCTTCATAATATATTATTATATTATAACGGTTCGGTTTACTTCACATTTCGCTGGTACGCTATTGTAACGCGTCGACGCGCTCGCGTTGGTGACGGCGGCGGGAGAGGAGGAAGAAAAGGAGGAGGAAAAGGAGGAAAAAAGGAGGGAGGATGTTAAGAAGAGACGAAGACTAGTTTTGCTAGTAGTTGTTTTTTCGGACATTCTGCGTTGTGAACTGTGCGGGCCGACTGATCGTATTTTGTGCGACAGTTTTTGAACGGTCGTCGTATGAAACTGTTTGAGCGTGTGTAGACGCAGGCGTTCGGAAGCGTCGGGCGTTTGTCGCGACTCATTTGCTGTGTTATTGTCATGTGAGGTGCTCTATACATTCCGGGCGGAATCGTATATGTTACAACGAATGTGTTAACAAATTTTACAAATGTGAACTCGTCTCGATACGAACGTTCCCAGTCGGGGTTAATCCTGTTCGCCCGCATTTCGAGTGCGAGCGAACGGACAACGCCCTTGCGCACGCGCAGCGCGTCTGGCGTGTTGAGATATTACACGTTTTCCAGACGTTCGCGCGTGACAAACGAGAGAACCTCTATATAATTTTTTTGTATTTCACGAAGAAATTATATACACGGTTCGATGTATCACAGAGCTCGCCCGTGTACCGTATTGCGCGGTGCACGGGGTTGATGAGTTGTCGAACAGTGCGTGTGTCGCGTGTGCGTGTGAGCGCGCGCGCGCGCTCTCGCTTTCGACGTCTTGTTGAGTTAGCTCCCTGGTTGATCCTGCCAGTAGTTATATGCTTGTCTCAAAGATTAAGCCATGCATGTCTCAGTGCAAGCCGTATTAAGGCGATACCGCGAATGGCTCAATATATCAGTTTTGGTTCCTTAGATCTTACTCAGTTACTTGGATAACTGTGGTAATTCTAGAGCTAATACATGCAATCAGAACTCTGACCAGTGATGGGATGAGTGCTTTTATTAGATCAAAACCAATCGACGGAGGGCCTCGCGTCCGAAGTCGTTAATTTTGATGAATCTGGATAACTTTTGCCGATCGCATGGTCCAGTACCGGCGACGCATCTTTCAAATGTCTGCCTTATCAACTTTCGATGGTAGTTTCTGCGACTACCATGGTTGTCACGGGTAACGGGGAATCAGGGTTCGATTCCGGAGAGGGAGCCTGAGAAACGGCTACCACATCCAAGGAAGGCAGCAGGCGCGCAAATTACCCACTCCCGGCACGGGGAGGTAGTGACGAAAAATAACGATACGGGACTCTTACGAGGCCTCGTAATCGGAATGAGTACACTTTAAATATTTTAACGAGGAACAATTGGAGGGCAAGTCTGGTGCCAGCAGCCGCGGTAATTCCAGCTCCAATAGCGTATACTAAAATTGTTGCGGTTAAAAAGCTCGTAGTTGCATTTGTGCGCCGCGCTGTCGGTGCACCGCATCCGCGGTGATACTGACACGTCTGCGGAGCATATCGTCGGTGAGCCGTCGGTCAAACGTCGGTTCAATATCAAAATCCTATCGCGGTGCTCTTCAATGAGTGTCGAGGTGGGCCGACAATTTTACTTTGAACAAATTAGAGTGCTCAAAGCGGGCTCAAAATGCTGCTTGAATATTTCGTGCATGGAATAATAGAATATGATCTCGGTTCTATTTTGTTGGTTTTCAGAACTCCGAGGTAATGATTAATAGGGATAACTGGGGGCATTCGTATTGCGACGTTAGAGGTGAAATTCTTGGATCGTCGCAAGACGAACATCAGCGAAAGCATTTGCCAAAGGTGTTTTCATCAATCAAGAACGAAAGTTAGAGGTTCGAAGGCGATTAGATACCGCCCTAGTTCTAACCGTAAATATGTCATCTAGCGATCCGCCGACGTTACTACAATGGCTCGGCGGGCAGCTTCCGGGAAACCAAAGATTTTGGACTCCGGGGGGAGTATGGTTGCAAAGCTGAAACTTAAAGGAATTGACGGAAGGGCACCACCAGGAGTGGAGCCTGCGGCTTAATTTGACTCAACACGGGAAATCTCACCAGGCCCGGACACCGGAAGGATTGACAGATTAACAGCTCTTTCTTGATTCGGTGGGTGGTGGTGCATGGCCGTTCTTAGTTGGTGGAGCGATTTGTCTGGTTAATTCCGGTAACGAACGAGACTCTAGCCTGCTAAATAGGCGTCGTCATTTAGGTGTGCGCGGCCACGCGTCGCGCAACTCACTGGCGACGTATTAAAATTCTTCTTAGAGGGACCGGCGGCTTCGAGCCGCACGAGATTGAGCAATAACAGGTCTGTGATGCCCTTAGATGTCCTGGGCCGCACGCGCGCTACACTGAAGGAATCAGCATGTTCTCCCTGGCCTAGAGGCCCGGGCAACCCGCTGAAACTCCTTCGTGCTGGGGATTGGGGTTTGCAATTATCCCCCATAAACGAGGAATTCCTAGTAAGCGCGAGTCATAAGCTCGCGTTGATTACGTCCCTGCCCTTTGTACACACCGCCCGTCGCTACTACCGATTGAATGATTTAGTGAGGTCTTCGGACCGACACGCGGTGGCTTCACGGCCGTCGGCGTTGCTGGGAAGTTGACCAAACTTGATCATTTAGAGGAAGTAAAAGTCGTAACAAGGTTTCCGTAGGGGAACCTGCGGAAGGATCATTAACGTGTTGTGCTGTTGTTTGCGTGTATATATCATGTATACATACTACGACATATATCACACATATATATCCTTAAACACACTCTCGAACGATTATAACAGAGGTACGAACGCGCTCGCGCGTCTATCTCGCGTCGCGTCCTCGCACGGTACGTAGACTGGTCTAAAAACCCGCACCACGAGTACCGTTGGACGTGTTCGTGAACACAATCCGTCCCTCATACTGCGGTGGGATAAAAATTTTTTTTTTTTTATTCATCTAAACATGAATGAATTATGAATTTTTTGTAACACACGACGTTTACGAACGTATTCAATCCATGAGGTTAATATGTTTGTGTAACAAACTATTACCCTGGACGGTGGATCACTTGGCTCGCGGGTCGATGAAGAACGCAGTTAACTGCGCGTCATAGTGTGAACTGCAGGACACATTTGAACATCGACATTTCGAACGCACATTGCGGTCCGTGGAGACACATCCAGGACCACTCCTGTCTGAGGGCCGGCTGTATAAAATACAAATGCCACATTGCGCGCGCGCGCGGCTATATTAATTTATATTCGCGCGCGGCGCATCTGACGGTTCCTCGTCCTGCGTACACGGTGTGTCGTACTCGACACGCCGTGCGCTAGACGCGGTCCGTTCAAATATAACGATACCATCTTATACATTTGTCGAACGGCTCGTGGCTCGCGCTTTAATGTGCCTGTTCACGCGTACGGACGTACAAAGGAAACGCGACGAGGGAGTCTCGACGATCGATTTCGATCGTAGTCGAGACGCGCGCTCGCGACTCTTCGGTGTGTGATATTATTTCGCTAACCAGTGAGGGTTGCTATTCGCGTCTCGTCTCACCTCCTGTCCGTTACGCGCTCTACGGGCGCAGCGAGACTCGCAGTCGTCAGACTTCATCTGTATAAGACGTTGTTATTATTATTATTATTACAATAATAGTAAGTAGGCGGACTCGACGTCCGAAGAGCGCATCGACGCCGTCGTCGTTCTCGTCGTCGCTCACGTACTGCAATGTACGTGTGCGGCTTCGCAGTCCGGCCGCGTCGTCGTAACGCTGACGGATATCGCGTCTGCCTCATTTTTTTATCGTTGGCCTCAGATCAGGGAGGATCACCCGCCGAATTTAAGCATATTAGTAAGCGGAGGAAAAGAAACTAACCAGGATTTCCTTAGTAGCGGCGAGCGAACAGGAAAGAAGCCCAGCACTGAATCCCGCCGTCGTACAGGCGGCGGGAGATGTGGTGTTCGGGAGGTTCCGCTTTCTCGTCGCGATCACTCCTGTCCAAGTTCGTCTTGAACGGGGCCGTTTTCCCGTAGAGGGTGCCAGGCCCGTAGCGACGGAGGATCGCGGCGAGAGGGACTCTCCTTAGAGTCGGGTTGCTTGAGAGTGCAGCCCTAAGTGGGTGGTAAACTCCATCTAAGGCTAAATATTACCGCGAGACCGATAGCGAACAAGTACCGTGAGGGAAAGTTGAAAAGAACTTTGAAGAGAGAGTTCAAGAGTACGTGAAACCGTTCAGGGGTAAACCTGCGAAACTCGA
>JAWMCH010000171.1:95000-107500 GCA_033675125.1 Athetis lepigone | reverse complement strand
GTCCAGGAGGCGGTTCGTCGTAGAGTAGCGGCGAAAAAGGTCGCCAAGGAGGTCCCACCTGTTAGCGGTCTATTAACGGCCGCACCTGCACCTGCACCTGCGGCGCAGCAGAGGAAGCATGAGGAGGAAAAGGAGAAGGAGAAGGAAAAGGAGACAGAGGTCGGTGGACCGCAGGAGGCCCGCACTGGCCTGAGCGCCGCAAGCGTCCAAGACCTGGCGGGCATCGCTACCCTGTCAACAAAGGGAATTATGGACGCGGTCAAAAGTAAAACCAGCAAAATGAACAAGGAGGAGATCGCGACAATCGGCGCCCTCACGGAGAGATTAAGTGCAGTAGTGATGCATCTCACGGTGCGCCTGGCCACTGCCGAGGCCGAGCTCAAGACCCGCGTGCCCGGCAGCAGCCCCGCTCCACAGGCCGAGGCGGCAGCCCCGCCCAAACGGAGCTTCGCAAACGCCCTTCGCCTTGGCAGAGGACAGGAACCGGTGCCAATTCCACCAGCACCAGGCCCAGCGGTGGTAGTCTACCCGGCGGAGGACCAGGCCGCCGTGATGAAGACGTCGGATGCTACCAAGGCGGCGTTGCGCACCGCCATAAACCCGGCGCAAATGGGGCTTCAGGTGGTCGGATTCAGGAGAGTGGGGAACGCAGGGGTGGTCGTACAGACCACCTCCGAGGAGGCAGCGAAGGCGCTGCGTGGGGCGGTACCGGCGACGCTGCGCACGGCGGAGCCCCTGGAAAGGCGCCCGCTCATCGCGCTCACCGGCATCGACAGAGATGCCACCACGGAGAAGGTCATCGCTGACTTGGTGGAGCAAAATATGCGCGGGGACCCGGCGTGGACAAAGGAACGTGTGGGCAATGAACTGAAAGTACGATTCAAACGCGACAGGAGGAACGGGCGTGTCAAATGGGTTTGCGAAGCCACCGCGGAACTCCGCGCTTACCTGGTGGCGCGTGGTAGGGTGTTCGTCGGCTGGGACGTAGTAGAAGTAACGGACCACCTAGATGTAACCTGCTGCAACAGGTGCCAGCTGTACGGGCACCCAGAAAAGTATTGCCGGGCGAAGAACATGGTGTGCGGAAAGTGCGGCGCCGAAGGGCACAAGGCACCGGAGTGCCAGTCCGCCTCGACAGCCTGCGCAACCTGCATCAGATTTGGCAGGCAAGGAGCCGCCAGCCACAGGACTGCCTCACGCGACTGCCCCGCGAGACACCACGCGGAAATGCGGCATATAAACAGCGTCCAATATGGGCCTTAGAGTTGGCCAAATAAACCTGCAGGGCTCTGCAGTGGCGACGGCGGAGCTACCAGCCATAGCCAGGGACCGGGGGCTTGACGTAGTGCTGGTGCAGGAGCCCTATAGAGCGGCCGACGCGTCGGCCGCGCACTTGCCGCAGCTACTAATGCCAGAAGCAGGAAGCAAAGCAGGGATCTTCATCTGCGCAAACGACGCGTCTGTCGCGGTACTGCATCATCTATCCACCAGCCACTGCTTGGTGTGCCACATCTCGCACCAGGACTCGGACCTTCACGTCGTCAGCGCGTACTTCCAGTACTCTGAGGACATCTCGACCCATCTGGAGCACCTTACCAGAGTACTGGAAGCTCTACAGGGGAGGCCCATTCTGGTGGGGGTGGACACCAATGCCCACTCACCCATGTGGCACTGCGTACCGCGGCAGTACGAGGGAAGAGGTCGTGAGGTGACCCGACGCCGCGAGCTGATGGAGGACTTCCTGTTGGCGCATGATCTTAGTATCCACAATGTGGCAAACCAGCCAGCCACCTTCTGCACCGCCAACGGGGAGTCCAACATAGACATCACGGTCACGACAAGAGGTGTTCGCGTAGCGAACTGGATGGTGCACGACGATGCGAGCAGTAGCGACCATCGTCTCATTACGTTCTGTGCCGATAACTGCGGCAGAAGGAGCGGGTGCGCGCCGAGCAGTAACACCCCTGAGCCGTCGGAGGCGCCGAAAAGGTTTCGGGAGCGCGGTGTGGACTGGGACCGATTCCAGGCCGTGATCCACGAGCGTGTGGGTAAGATTGACTGGGGGAAGGACGCATCTACGGTATGCAAGGAGTTCACGCGAATCATCGCGTGGACTGCGAGCGAATGCCTAGGTACGTGTGGTGACAGTAAGAATGCGAGAGGCTATGAGTGGTGGTCTCCAGCTTTAGAGGCCACGCGTAAGAAACACAACAGGCTGAGGAAAGCATGGCAATCGGTGCGCAAGAAAGGGGGAGCACTGGAGGAAAGCGCGAGGTATGCTTTTCACGAGTGCCGTAGCAGCTACAGAGAGCTGATGGAGAGGGCGCAGCTCGAGTACTTCCGTAAGCTGGCCGAGTCGGGCAACGTGGACCCCTGGGCCTTGCTTACAGAGCCGCAAGTGGAAGGTTCCGGCCTCCACCGAACGTCATCAACGGCACCAAGTTTGCGGAGGGATTCGCCGGGGACGTAGGTTCCGCCATGCGCAGTCTCGTGGGTGCGCTGTGCCCCGACGATGACCCGTCGCGGGACAGCGCATACCACAGGCAGGTCCGGTTGGCGGCGGCCTGCGCCCCGTCGGGTCGAGATGCGCCCCCTCCGTCATCGGGGGATCTGCAGGCGGTAATTCGGGGACTGCCAAACACGGCGCCAGGGCTGGACGGGATCACGGCGCGCATTGTCGGGCATGTGTGGCGGGCAGCTAGTGCTGAACTGACGCACATGTTCGGCAAATGCATCGAGGAGGGGATCTTTCCGGACACGTGGAAGGACGGTCGGCTCATTGTCCTGCCTAAGGGTAACGACAGGCCGCTGACCGATCCCAAAGCGTACCGGCCCATCACCCTACTGCCTGTCCTGGGCAAAATCTTGGAGCGATCTCTCCTACTGTGTGCACCAGCGATCACAAACAGCATCACGTCGTCCCAGCACGGATTCTCGCGGGGTCGATCAACGCTGACAGCGCTTAGGGCAGTCACCGGGACGGTCCACGACAGTCGGCATAAATACGTACAGGCCATCTGCCTAGACATCTCTGGGGCCTTCGACAACGCTTGGTGGCCCATGATCCTGCTCAAGGCCAAGGGGGTGGGGTGCCCACCGAACATATACAGGATGCTGGCCTCGTACTTCACCAACCGGCGAGTGGGGCTGTTTGTCGGGAGCGGGGTTGTGTGGAAGACCTCGACCATGGGGTGCCCGCAGGGTTCTGTAGTGGGACCTACACTCTGGAACCTTCTTATGGACGATCTGCTTCGGCTGCCATACCCCGAGGGCGTACGGGTGGTCGCGTACGCCGATGATGTGACGGTCCTCATTGAGGCTGACTCTCGCGCCGGCATCGAGGCCTCGGCTTCATGCGCCATGGCATTAGTAAGTGAGTGGGGGGTCCGCAACAGACTGGGCTTCTCCCCGTCGAAGTCATACTCTGTGACTCTGAAGGGGGGACTGACCAGACGCCCCCCCACAGTCAGGCTCAATGGGGGCTCTGTCGCTAGCGTGCGATCAACCAGGGTCCTGGGTGTGGTGATCGATGCGGGTCTATCCTTCTTGGAACACGCGAAGCGCATCGGCGAGCGTGCTGCAGCAGGGCTGGGCAAGATGTCGCGAGTTTCCGCCTCATCCTGGGGCGTGCGATACAGGGCTCTTAAGCTTCTGTACAAAGGCATCTACGTGCCAACCGTCACGTACGCGGCGGGATGTTGGTGGCAGCGAGCTGACACCCACGCGGTCAGGAGTGCGCTGCAAAGGTCTCAGAGACCAGCGCTCATTTTGCTGACAAAGGCGTACCGGTCGACCAGCACTGCGGCCCTTCCGGTGCTGGCGGGCGTGCTGCCAGCGGACCTCGAGGTGATCCGTGCAGGTAAGATCGACGACATCCGGCACCTCCCAAGACAGGCGTTCAGGACGGGCAGGAGGAGGATAGCAGGGGAAGCCGTGGCCACCTGGCAACGGCGTTGGGAGTCCGAAACCAAGGGAAGGGACCTTTTCAGATTCTTTCCTGAGGTGGAAGGGCGGCTTAGGGCGACTTGGGTGGAACCCGACTACCAGGTCTCGCAGATTCTCACAGGGCATGGATGCTTCCGGAAGAGACTGCATGACATGAAGTTGTGTGTGGACAGTGTGTGCTACTGCGGGGAAGATGACGAGAGCTTGGACCACATCTTGTGGCAGTGCCCCATGTATGAGGACCTGAGGCGTAAGATGATGGATGGGGTCACGCGCCCCGATGAAGGCCCGGTGTACTACAGCGACCTCGTCTCCTCGGAGGCTAACTTCCGGCTGCTGAAGGAGTTCGCCCACGAATGGCACAAAATGAGGAGCGCCCTGGAGCAAGAAGAGCAGCAGTAGTAGTTAGTTAGTTTAAAAAAAAAAAAAAAAAAAAAAAAAAAAAAAAAATTTTTATCTGTCCAAAAAGATTTACAACTGGACGACTAGACGAGGAAAAAAAAAAAAAAAAAAAAAAAAAAAAAAAAAAAAAAAAAAAAAAAAAAAAAAAAAAAGGAAAAAAAAAAAAAAAAAAAAAAAAAAAAAAAAAAAAAAAAAAAAAAAAAAAAAAAAAACAAAAAAAAAAAAAAAAAAAAAAAAAAAAAAAAAAAAAAAAAAAAAAAAAAAAAAAAGGTTTGGACAACTAATTAAAGGTTCTTTTCAGGAGGTGGGACTATGACATTATTGTGTCGTCCGCCCAACGGGCTGCCGCTAGTGTGCCGCCCCAGAATGGGGAGAAGGCACTTAGGGACAAAATTGTACAGGAGTCAAGAAGCGGCTGCGGTGATATACCAGTGCAGCGCCCACACAAAAAAAAAACGGGGGGCTGGATATGTCCGCAGCCGTCTCCTGACGTTTCGGCCCATATGACTATAAGTCGGTGGGGCCATGGGTGGTTGGTGGGATTTGTCCCTATCTACTATCTAGCGAAACCACAGCCAAGGGAACGGGCTTGGGAGAATCAGCGGGGAAAGAAGACCCTGTTGAGCTTGACTCTAGTCTGGCATTGTAAGGAGACATGAGAGGTGTAGCATAAGTGGGAGATCGTTCGCGCGATCGTCGCTGAAAAACCACTACTTTCATTGTTTCATTACTTACTCGGTTGGGCGGAAGCGGTGCGCGGTCGATAATATCGGCGGGCGCACGGTGTTTCGTTCCAAGCGTGCAGAGTGGCGACGTGGCGGCAACGCTCGTCGCCGTACAACTCCCGCGTGATCCGGTTCGAGGACACTGCCAGGCGGGTAGTTTGACTGGGGCGGTACATCTGTCAAAGAATAACGCAGGTGTCCTAAGGCCAGCTCAGCGAGGACAGAAACCTCGCGTGGAGCAAAAGGGCAAAAGCTGGCTTGATCCAGATGTTCAGTACGCATAGGGACTGCGAAAGCACGGCCTATCGATCCTTTAGTATAAAGAGTTTTTAGCAAGAGGTGCCAGAAAAGTTACCACAGGGATAACTGGCTTGTGGCAGCCAAGCGTTCATAGCGACGTTGCTTTTTGATCCTTCGATGTCGGCTCTTCCTATCATTGCGAAGCAAAATTCGCCAAGCGTTGGATTGTTCACCCATCAAAAGGGAACGTGAGCTGGGTTTAGACCGTCGTGAGACAGGTTAGTTTTACCCTACTGATGGCTTGTCGTTGCGATAGTAATACTGCTCAGTACGAGAGGAACCGCAGTTTCGGACATTTGGTTCATGCACTCGGCCGAGCGGCCGGTGGTGCGAAGCTACCATCCGCGGGATTATGCCTGAACGCCTCTAAGGCCGAAGCCAGCCTAGCCGAATCCGGCAAGGATATGCTCACTGTGGAGCCCCGAGAGTCGGGAGGCTCTAAACAATGTGACTTTACTAGTCGCGCTTCACCACGTGAGGTGCGACGTCGAAGCCCATTTGGATCGCGGAGATCGATGCTGTCCGTTTAACGCGTGCATCACGGCTCCGAAGGTCCGAATTTACCTCAGTTCGATGTCGGGGCTCGGAATAGTCTGTAGACGACTTCCGTTCCTGGCGGGGTGTTGTGCTCGGTAGAGCAGCGTCGTGCTGCGATCTGTTGAGACTCAGCCCTACGCCAGGTGATTCGTCCGAGGACGATGACTTTCTTTATATTATTGTGTATCGTATGATGTACAATAATATAATGCACATGTATACATTTGTACGTACGTACGTACGTACGTTGCGTCTGAGCGCTCGGTTCACTATCGAGTTGTTCATACGTACGTACATAGTGTGTACGTACATAATATTGTGTTGGTCGTGATTAATACACGAACGGAATTTTTATTTCATTAAAAACGTTTAATACACGAACGGAATTTTTCAACAAAACTGTCGAATTTTGAGCGAAAATTTTCTCTCGTATCCGTACTGAGTGCGCGCCGCCCGCGGACTTACGCTCGCGGCGCGACAATAGATTAATACACGAACAGAATCACAATTAATGCACGAACCGTGCGCGCATTCGACGTCGACGGCGGCGCGTTCGTGTATTAACGTGCGTACGTCGTCGTCCGCGCGCGCGCGCGACCATACACATACATAAAACATCTCCACTCACCTCTCATTTCATTCTACATAGGTACTTACATGTGTCATTCTGTGTGACTGCTGTTCTGCGCTACACGAACAATTAACACACGTACCACCACAGCAAGTGCAACATAATAATAATATTATAAATAAGCCTTCATTGCGTTTTCAAACAATTCACACACACACACACACACACACACAATTTAATAATATTCTTTATTATCTATCAATGACATTATTATATTTTGATACAAATGACGCGTGACATCTGTCTGTCATTTCACTAATGAGAAAAACTTAAGTGGCCAACATTACTTACTTTTTTAATTATGTCATACCTATTAGATTAGATACTCCTTAGAACAAAATATTTTCTACTCCTACCTACATTAATAATATTATCGAAGTGTAAGTGGTTAATTACGTACTTATTGTGGTTTGTTATGCAGCCTTTTTGTTTGAAATGTTTTTCTTTTTTTTATTTATTTTGTTACAGTGCACAACACACTAACAAACACAAACCTGCATCAGGTATGTGCTAAAAAATTATGATAATATGATACAATTATGTGGAATATGAATAGAATGATTGGTAACAAATTTAGTGATCCTTATACTTTCTGCCTAAAAATTTATACAACTACATATTTAATCAAATACTTATTGATTATAATAATATTTAATAGCTGTACGAGTCGGCGTGACCAATTTACACTTTTTTTTTAGATGAGATACCTCGAATTACTTATGGTAGATTAGTAGCAAAGGGCTGTAAGGCAACAAATTGCGACCCGAGACATTTAGAGGGTGCAATTGATGCTTACACCCGAGCTAACTACTCTGCTTTACATCTCGATTGTGAGGTGAGTAGAAAAAAAAAAGGCATTACCTACAAGAATAAAACATTTTATTAGTTAAAAGGCAAAATGTTGTTAATTATTGAGCTTCGCCGTTCGATATTTTAAAATTGATGACTATTATACTGATACGAGGACAAGGCTGAATAGCCAGTATGATGGTTAACATTTTGAAAGAGTGATGGAGATTTTTGGGGCTTTTCTAGCTAGCTACATTATTACCCCAGAGCGCCAATTGGTTACCTACAAGCCCGATTCGGGGGTAATAAGGACCTACTTACCGAACATGAGGTATGTTAATATTATAAAAGCTGCTTATTTAATGGCAGTACGCACATAGATGTATCTCTGTAGGATGTATGTAGTTCACACTTCTTTTATGGGATATTGTGTGAAATGTTATAATAAAATACCACTCGATACTCTGCAGCTAAATGAAAGAAAATTTAAAACATGCATTAAACGCACGCTGTGTAGTCAAGCATATTATTTAATATAAAAATATGTTGCTTATCCTCTTTATTTTTATTTTTGACATGAATAATTGATATCTTTGTTAAGCATTTTTGATTATTGTAAATGTGAGTACGATGTCGTTATTCGTTCATTTATTACATGATTGTATAATACTGACACAACTTTGACAATTCATAAGTGCCTATAAATGGTCTAAGTGAAATAAATGCCTTGAATTTTGAATTTTGAATAATTATGTAACAAATTAACATGTAAGTAAACCTAAAAATAATTACAAAATAACAGACAGTTTCAAATTGAAACGGCTAAACGGGAACAGTTTTTATAGCACTAAGGAATATTTACAACATAAGTAGTAACAATTGAATATTATGTAGTAAAACACGGTAGGACGTTGACTTAGTGTGCGGGGGTGGGGGTGGGGGGGGGGGGGGGGGGTGTTATGTTACGGCGGGTGTGTTGTGCACCGGCTTTTGATGGGTGGATTGTATTGGACTAAATATTGTCTCTCGTTTTTCGGCGCCGGTGGTTAGTGGGGGGTGGGGATTTGGGGGGGGGGGGGGGGTCAGCATAGTTCGAGGGATGAAGGATACAAGACACCACCCCACCAACCAACCCCCGTGGTAACACCAACCGCACACGTCAACGCCGGGCGGCCGGGGGGGCGGGGGGGGGGGGGGCGGGGGGGGGGGGGGGGGATTAAGGAATGTATATTTTTGAGTGATCATAATCAATTATTATACTAATGACGTCGTCCTAACGTGAACCTTGACTGTGTTCAGGACATAGACAAAAATACCTAATTACGTTCGTATCGTATGCGCGTGCGCACTTCGCGATCGCATCGTTTCTTAGTTTGACATATATGTGGCGCGGACGGCGGCGGAGAGCGCGCAAAGGCAAGGCGGCGAATGTGCGCGTGAACTAAGTTGATGAGACGTCGTCGGCGGCGTTGAGGTGCGTTTCGATTTGTGTTACGTTTCGTTATGCGATGTGTATTTAGAGTAGAGTTGAACAGCTTCATAATATATTATTATATTATAACGGTTCGGTTTACTTCACATTTCGCTGGTACGCTATTGTAACGCGTCGACGCGCTCGCGTTGGTGACGGCGGCGGGAGAGGAGGAAGAAAAGGAGGAGGAAAAGGAGGAAAAAAGGAGGGAGGATGTTAAGAAGAGACGAAGACTAGTTTTGCTAGTAGTTGTTTTTTCGGACATTCTGCGTTGTGAACTGTGCGGGCCGACTGATCGTATTTTGTGCGACAGTTTTTGAACGGTCGTCGTATGAAACTGTTTGAGCGTGTGTAGACGCAGGCGTTCGGAAGCGTCGGGCGTTTGTCGCGACTCATTTGCTGTGTTATTGTCATGTGAGGTGCTCTATACATTCCGGGCGGAATCGTATATGTTACAACGAATGTGTTAACAAATTTTACAAATGTGAACTCGTCTCGATACGAACGTTCCCAGTCGGGGTTAATCCTGTTCGCCCGCATTTCGAGTGCGAGCGAACGGACAACGCCCTTGCGCACGCGCAGCGCGTCTGGCGTGTTGAGATATTACACGTTTTCCAGACGTTCGCGCGTGACAAACGAGAGAACCTCTATATAATTTTTTTGTATTTCACGAAGAAATTATATACACGGTTCGATGTATCACAGAGCTCGCCCGTGTACCGTATTGCGCGGTGCACGGGGTTGATGAGTTGTCGAACAGTGCGTGTGTCGCGTGTGCGTGTGAGCGCGCGCGCGCGCTCTCGCTTTCGACGTCTTGTTGAGTTAGCTCCCTGGTTGATCCTGCCAGTAGTTATATGCTTGTCTCAAAGATTAAGCCATGCATGTCTCAGTGCAAGCCGTATTAAGGCGATACCGCGAATGGCTCAATATATCAGTTTTGGTTCCTTAGATCTTACTCAGTTACTTGGATAACTGTGGTAATTCTAGAGCTAATACATGCAATCAGAACTCTGACCAGTGATGGGATGAGTGCTTTTATTAGATCAAAACCAATCGACGGAGGGCCTCGCGTCCGAAGTCGTTAATTTTGATGAATCTGGATAACTTTTGCCGATCGCATGGTCCAGTACCGGCGACGCATCTTTCAAATGTCTGCCTTATCAACTTTCGATGGTAGTTTCTGCGACTACCATGGTTGTCACGGGTAACGGGGAATCAGGGTTCGATTCCGGAGAGGGAGCCTGAGAAACGGCTACCACATCCAAGGAAGGCAGCAGGCGCGCAAATTACCCACTCCCGGCACGGGGAGGTAGTGACGAAAAATAACGATACGGGACTCTTACGAGGCCTCGTAATCGGAATGAGTACACTTTAAATATTTTAACGAGGAACAATTGGAGGGCAAGTCTGGTGCCAGCAGCCGCGGTAATTCCAGCTCCAATAGCGTATACTAAAATTGTTGCGGTTAAAAAGCTCGTAGTTGCATTTGTGCGCCGCGCTGTCGGTGCACCGCATCCGCGGTGATACTGACACGTCTGCGGAGCATATCGTCGGTGAGCCGTCGGTCAAACGTCGGTTCAATATCAAAATCCTATCGCGGTGCTCTTCAATGAGTGTCGAGGTGGGCCGACAATTTTACTTTGAACAAATTAGAGTGCTCAAAGCGGGCTCAAAATGCTGCTTGAATATTTCGTGCATGGAATAATAGAATATGATCTCGGTTCTATTTTGTTGGTTTTCAGAACTCCGAGGTAATGATTAATAGGGATAACTGGGGGCATTCGTATTGCGACGTTAGAGGTGAAATTCTTGGATCGTCGCAAGACGAACATCAGCGAAAGCATTTGCCAAAGGTGTTTTCATCAATCAAGAACGAAAGTTAGAGGTTCGAAGGCGATTAGATACCGCCCTAGTTCTAACCGTAAATATGTCATCTAGCGATCCGCCGACGTTACTACAATGGCTCGGCGGGCAGCTTCCGGGAAACCAAAGATTTTGGACTCCGGGGGGAGTATGGTTGCAAAGCTGAAACTTAAAGGAATTGACGGAAGGGCACCACCAGGAGTGGAGCCTGCGGCTTAATTTGACTCAACACGGGAAATCTCACCAGGCCCGGACACCGGAAGGATTGACAGATTAACAGCTCTTTCTTGATTCGGTGGGTGGTGGTGCATGGCCGTTCTTAGTTGGTGGAGCGATTTGTCTGGTTAATTCCGGTAACGAACGAGACTCTAGCCTGCTAAATAGGCGTCGTCATTTAGGTGTGCGCGGCCACGCGTCGCGCAACTCACTGGCGACGTATTAAAATTCTTCTTAGAGGGACCGGCGGCTTCGAGCCGCACGAGATTGAGCAATAACAGGTCTGTGATGCCCTTAGATGTCCTGGGCCGCACGCGCGCTACACTGAAGGAATCAGCATGTTCTCCCTGGCCTAGAGGCCCGGGCAACCCGCTGAAACTCCTTCGTGCTGGGGATTGGGGTTTGCAATTATCCCCCATAAACGAGGAATTCCTAGTAAGCGCGAGTCATAAGCTCGCGTTGATTACGTCCCTGCCCTTTGTACACACCGCCCGTCGCTACTACCGATTGAATGATTTAGTGAGGTCTTCGGACCGACACGCGGTGGCTTCACGGCCGTCGGCGTTGCTGGGAAGTTGACCAAACTTGATCATTTAGAGGAAGTAAAAGTCGTAACAAGGTTTCCGTAGGGGAACCTGCGGAAGGATCATTAACGTGTTGTGCTGTTGTTTGCGTGTATATATCATGTATACATACTACGACATATATCACACATATATATCCTTAAACACACTCTCGAACGATTATAACAGAGGTACGAACGCGCTCGCGCGTCTATCTCGCGTCGCGTCCTCGCACGGTACGTAGACTGGTCTAAAAACCCGCACCACGAGTACCGTTGGACGTGTTCGTGAACACAATCCGTCCCTCATACTGCGGTGGGATAAAAATTTTTTTTTTTTTATTCATCTAAACATGAATGAATTATGAATTTTTTGTAACACACGACGTTTACGAACGTATTCAATCCATGAGGTTAATATGTTTGTGTAACAAACTATTACCCTGGACGGTGGATCACTTGGCTCGCGGGTCGATGAAGAACGCAGTTAACTGCGCGTCATAGTGTGAACTGCAGGACACATTTGAACATCGACATTTCGAACGCACATTGCGGTCCGTGGAGACACATCCAGGACCACTCCTGTCTGAGGGCCGGCTGTATAAAATACAAATGCCACATTGCGCGCGCGCGCGGCTATATTAATTTATATTCGCGCGCGGCGCATCTGACGGTTCCTCGTCCTGCGTACACGGTGTGTCGTACTCGACACGCCGTGCGCTAGACGCGGTCCGTTCAAATATAACGATACCATCTTATACATTTGTCGAACGGCTCGTGGCTCGCGCTTTAATGTGCCTGTTCACGCGTACGGACGTACAAAGGAAACGCGACGAGGGAGTCTCGACGATCGATTTCGATCGTAGTCGAGACGCGCGCTCGCGACTCTTCGGTGTGTGATATTATTTCGCTAACCAGTGAGGGTTGCTATTCGCGTCTCGTCTCACCTCCTGTCCGTTACGCGCTCTACGGGCGCAGCGAGACTCGCAGTCGTCAGACTTCATCTGTATAAGACGTTGTTATTATTATTATTATTACAATAATAGTAAGTAGGCGGAC
>JAWMCH010000171.1:85000-90000 GCA_033675125.1 Athetis lepigone | reverse complement strand
TATTTTGTTACAGTGCACAACACACTAACAAACACAAACCTGCATCAGGTATGTGCTAAAAAATTATGATAATATGATACAATTATGTGGAATATGAATAGAATGATTGGTAACAAATTTAGTGATCCTTATACTTTCTGCCTAAAAATTTATACAACTACATATTTAATCAAATACTTATTGATTATAATAATATTTAATAGCTGTACGAGTCGGCGTGACCAATTTACACTTTTTTTTTAGATGAGATACCTCGAATTACTTATGGTAGATTAGTAGCAAAGGGCTGTAAGGCAACAAATTGCGACCCGAGACATTTAGAGGGTGCAATTGATGCTTACACCCGAGCTAACTACTCTGCTTTACATCTCGATTGTGAGGTGAGTAGAAAAAAAAAAGGCATTACCTACAAGAATAAAACATTTTATTAGTTAAAAGGCAAAATGTTGTTAATTATTGAGCTTCGCCGTTCGATATTTTAAAATTGATGACTATTATACTGATACGAGGACAAGGCTGAATAGCCAGTATGATGGTTAACATTTTGAAAGAGTGATGGAGATTTTTGGGGCTTTTCTAGCTAGCTACATTATTACCCCAGAGCGCCAATTGGTTACCTACAAGCCCGATTCGGGGGTAATAAGGACCTACTTACCGAACATGAGGTATGTTAATATTATAAAAGCTGCTTATTTAATGGCAGTACGCACATAGATGTATCTCTGTAGGATGTATGTAGTTCACACTTCTTTTATGGGATATTGTGTGAAATGTTATAATAAAATACCACTCGATACTCTGCAGCTAAATGAAAGAAAATTTAAAACATGCATTAAACGCACGCTGTGTAGTCAAGCATATTATTTAATATAAAAATATGTTGCTTATCCTCTTTATTTTTATTTTTGACATGAATAATTGATATCTTTGTTAAGCATTTTTGATTATTGTAAATGTGAGTACGATGTCGTTATTCGTTCATTTATTACATGATTGTATAATACTGACACAACTTTGACAATTCATAAGTGCCTATAAATGGTCTAAGTGAAATAAATGCCTTGAATTTTGAATTTTGAATAATTATGTAACAAATTAACATGTAAGTAAACCTAAAAATAATTACAAAATAACAGACAGTTTCAAATTGAAACGGCTAAACGGGAACAGTTTTTATAGCACTAAGGAATATTTACAACATAAGTAGTAACAATTGAATATTATGTAGTAAAACACGGTAGGACGTTGACTTAGTGTGCGGGGGGGTGGGTGGGGGGGGGGGGGGGGGTTGTTATGTTACGGCGGGTGTGTTGTGCACCGGCTTTTGATGGGTGGATTGTATTGGACTAAATATTGTCTCTCGTTTTTCGGCGCCGGTGGTTAGTGGGGGGTGGGGATTTGGGGGGGGGGGGGGGGGGTCAGCATAGTTCGAGGGATGAAGGATACAAGACACCACCCCACCATCCATCCCCCGTGGTAACACCATCCGCTCACGTCTACGCCGGGCGGCCGGGGCGGGGCGGGGAGGGGGCGGGGGGGGGGGGGGGGATTAAGGAATGTATATTTTTGAGTGATCATAATCAATTATTATACTAATGACGTCGTCCTAACGTGAACCTTGACTGTGTTCAGGACATAGACAAAAATACCTAATTACGTTCGTATCGTATGCGCGTGCGCACTTCGCGATCGCATCGTTTCTTAGTTTGACATATATGTGGCGCGGACGGCGGCGGAGAGCGCGCAAAGGCAAGGCGGCGAATGTGCGCGTGAACTAAGTTGATGAGACGTCGTCGGCGGCGTTGAGGTGCGTTTCGATTTGTGTTACGTTTCGTTATGCGATGTGTATTTAGAGTAGAGTTGAACAGCTTCATAATATATTATTATATTATAACGGTTCGGTTTACTTCACATTTCGCTGGTACGCTATTGTAACGCGTCGACGCGCTCGCGTTGGTGACGGCGGCGGGAGAGGAGGAAGAAAAGGAGGAGGAAAAGGAGGAAAAAAGGAGGGAGGATGTTAAGAAGAGACGAAGACTAGTTTTGCTAGTAGTTGTTTTTTCGGACATTCTGCGTTGTGAACTGTGCGGGCCGACTGATCGTATTTTGTGCGACAGTTTTTGAACGGTCGTCGTATGAAACTGTTTGAGCGTGTGTAGACGCAGGCGTTCGGAAGCGTCGGGCGTTTGTCGCGACTCATTTGCTGTGTTATTGTCATGTGAGGTGCTCTATACATTCCGGGCGGAATCGTATATGTTACAACGAATGTGTTAACAAATTTTACAAATGTGAACTCGTCTCGATACGAACGTTCCCAGTCGGGGTTAATCCTGTTCGCCCGCATTTCGAGTGCGAGCGAACGGACAACGCCCTTGCGCACGCGCAGCGCGTCTGGCGTGTTGAGATATTACACGTTTTCCAGACGTTCGCGCGTGACAAACGAGAGAACCTCTATATAATTTTTTTGTATTTCACGAAGAAATTATATACACGGTTCGATGTATCACAGAGCTCGCCCGTGTACCGTATTGCGCGGTGCACGGGGTTGATGAGTTGTCGAACAGTGCGTGTGTCGCGTGTGCGTGTGAGCGCGCGCGCGCGCTCTCGCTTTCGACGTCTTGTTGAGTTAGCTCCCTGGTTGATCCTGCCAGTAGTTATATGCTTGTCTCAAAGATTAAGCCATGCATGTCTCAGTGCAAGCCGTATTAAGGCGATACCGCGAATGGCTCAATATATCAGTTTTGGTTCCTTAGATCTTACTCAGTTACTTGGATAACTGTGGTAATTCTAGAGCTAATACATGCAATCAGAACTCTGACCAGTGATGGGATGAGTGCTTTTATTAGATCAAAACCAATCGACGGAGGGCCTCGCGTCCGAAGTCGTTAATTTTGATGAATCTGGATAACTTTTGCCGATCGCATGGTCCAGTACCGGCGACGCATCTTTCAAATGTCTGCCTTATCAACTTTCGATGGTAGTTTCTGCGACTACCATGGTTGTCACGGGTAACGGGGAATCAGGGTTCGATTCCGGAGAGGGAGCCTGAGAAACGGCTACCACATCCAAGGAAGGCAGCAGGCGCGCAAATTACCCACTCCCGGCACGGGGAGGTAGTGACGAAAAATAACGATACGGGACTCTTACGAGGCCTCGTAATCGGAATGAGTACACTTTAAATATTTTAACGAGGAACAATTGGAGGGCAAGTCTGGTGCCAGCAGCCGCGGTAATTCCAGCTCCAATAGCGTATACTAAAATTGTTGCGGTTAAAAAGCTCGTAGTTGCATTTGTGCGCCGCGCTGTCGGTGCACCGCATCCGCGGTGATACTGACACGTCTGCGGAGCATATCGTCGGTGAGCCGTCGGTCAAACGTCGGTTCAATATCAAAATCCTATCGCGGTGCTCTTCAATGAGTGTCGAGGTGGGCCGACAATTTTACTTTGAACAAATTAGAGTGCTCAAAGCGGGCTCAAAATGCTGCTTGAATATTTCGTGCATGGAATAATAGAATATGATCTCGGTTCTATTTTGTTGGTTTTCAGAACTCCGAGGTAATGATTAATAGGGATAACTGGGGGCATTCGTATTGCGACGTTAGAGGTGAAATTCTTGGATCGTCGCAAGACGAACATCAGCGAAAGCATTTGCCAAAGGTGTTTTCATCAATCAAGAACGAAAGTTAGAGGTTCGAAGGCGATTAGATACCGCCCTAGTTCTAACCGTAAATATGTCATCTAGCGATCCGCCGACGTTACTACAATGGCTCGGCGGGCAGCTTCCGGGAAACCAAAGATTTTGGACTCCGGGGGGAGTATGGTTGCAAAGCTGAAACTTAAAGGAATTGACGGAAGGGCACCACCAGGAGTGGAGCCTGCGGCTTAATTTGACTCAACACGGGAAATCTCACCAGGCCCGGACACCGGAAGGATTGACAGATTAACAGCTCTTTCTTGATTCGGTGGGTGGTGGTGCATGGCCGTTCTTAGTTGGTGGAGCGATTTGTCTGGTTAATTCCGGTAACGAACGAGACTCTAGCCTGCTAAATAGGCGTCGTCATTTAGGTGTGCGCGGCCACGCGTCGCGCAACTCACTGGCGACGTATTAAAATTCTTCTTAGAGGGACCGGCGGCTTCGAGCCGCACGAGATTGAGCAATAACAGGTCTGTGATGCCCTTAGATGTCCTGGGCCGCACGCGCGCTACACTGAAGGAATCAGCATGTTCTCCCTGGCCTAGAGGCCCGGGCAACCCGCTGAAACTCCTTCGTGCTGGGGATTGGGGTTTGCAATTATCCCCCATAAACGAGGAATTCCTAGTAAGCGCGAGTCATAAGCTCGCGTTGATTACGTCCCTGCCCTTTGTACACACCGCCCGTCGCTACTACCGATTGAATGATTTAGTGAGGTCTTCGGACCGACACGCGGTGGCTTCACGGCCGTCGGCGTTGCTGGGAAGTTGACCAAACTTGATCATTTAGAGGAAGTAAAAGTCGTAACAAGGTTTCCGTAGGGGAACCTGCGGAAGGATCATTAACGTGTTGTGCTGTTGTTTGCGTGTATATATCATGTATACATACTACGACATATATCACACATATATATCCTTAAACACACTCTCGAACGATTATAACAGAGGTACGAACGCGCTCGCGCGTCTATCTCGCGTCGCGTCCTCGCACGGTACGTAGACTGGTCTAAAAACCCGCACCACGAGTACCGTTGGACGTGTTCGTGAACACAATCCGTCCCTCATACTGCGGTGGGATAAAAATTTTTTTTTTTTTATTCATCTAAACATGAATGAATTATGAATTTTTTGTAACACACGACGTTTACGAACGTATTCAATCCATGAGGTTAATATGTTTGTGTAACAAACTATTACCCTGGACGGTGGATCACTTGGCTCGCGGGTCGATGAAGAACGCAGTTAACTGCGCGTCATAGTGTGAACTGCAGGACACATTTGAACATCGACATTTCGAACGCACATTGCGG
>JAWMCH010000171.1:77500-80000 GCA_033675125.1 Athetis lepigone | reverse complement strand
CGCGCGCGCGCGCGACCATACACATACATAAAACATCTCCACTCACCTCTCATTTCATTCTACATAGGTACTTACATGTGTCATTCTGTGTGACTGCTGTTCTGCGCTACACGAACAATTAACACACGTACCACCACAGCAAGTGCAACATAATAATAATATTATAAATAAGCCTTCATTGCGTTTTCAAACAATTCACACACACACACACACACACACACAATTTAATAATATTCTTTATTATCTATCAATGACATTATTATATTTTGATACAAATGACGCGTGACATCTGTCTGTCATTTCACTAATGAGAAAAACTTAAGTGGCCAACATTACTTACTTTTTTAATTATGTCATACCTATTAGATTAGATACTCCTTAGAACAAAATATTTTCTACTCCTACCTACATTAATAATATTATCGAAGTGTAAGTGGTTAATTACGTACTTATTGTGGTTTGTTATGCAGCCTTTTTGTTTGAAATGTTTTTCTTTTTTTTATTTATTTTGTTACAGTGCACAACACACTAACAAACACAAACCTGCATCAGGTATGTGCTAAAAAATTATGATAATATGATACAATTATGTGGAATATGAATAGAATGATTGGTAACAAATTTAGTGATCCTTATACTTTCTGCCTAAAAATTTATACAACTACATATTTAATCAAATACTTATTGATTATAATAATATTTAATAGCTGTACGAGTCGGCGTGACCAATTTACACTTTTTTTTTAGATGAGATACCTCGAATTACTTATGGTAGATTAGTAGCAAAGGGCTGTAAGGCAACAAATTGCGACCCGAGACATTTAGAGGGTGCAATTGATGCTTACACCCGAGCTAACTACTCTGCTTTACATCTCGATTGTGAGGTGAGTAGAAAAAAAAAAGGCATTACCTACAAGAATAAAACATTTTATTAGTTAAAAGGCAAAATGTTGTTAATTATTGAGCTTCGCCGTTCGATATTTTAAAATTGATGACTATTATACTGATACGAGGACAAGGCTGAATAGCCAGTATGATGGTTAACATTTTGAAAGAGTGATGGAGATTTTTGGGGCTTTTCTAGCTAGCTACATTATTACCCCAGAGCGCCAATTGGTTACCTACAAGCCCGATTCGGGGGTAATAAGGACCTACTTACCGAACATGAGGTATGTTAATATTATAAAAGCTGCTTATTTAATGGCAGTACGCACATAGATGTATCTCTGTAGGATGTATGTAGTTCACACTTCTTTTATGGGATATTGTGTGAAATGTTATAATAAAATACCACTCGATACTCTGCAGCTAAATGAAAGAAAATTTAAAACATGCATTAAACGCACGCTGTGTAGTCAAGCATATTATTTAATATAAAAATATGTTGCTTATCCTCTTTATTTTTAATTGACATGTTAAGCATATCTTTGTGTGAGCATTTTTGTTAATTTTTGATTACATGGTATAATTGACACAACTTTGACAATTCATAAATATTGACAATTTAAATGCCTTAAGTGAATTTAAATAATTATGTGTTAAATGCCGTTTAAATTTTGAATAATTTGACAAATTAATTATGTAACGAACTAACACTAATTACTAAATAACAGTTTCATTTAAATGTGCACGGCCACGGTAGAACAATTATGGCACGTATTAAAATTCTTTTAGAGTAACGTGCGGCTTTGAGGGGGGGGGGATTGACTAAGTGTCTGTTTTGGGGTTGGGGGGGGGGGGGGGGGTGGGGGGGTTTATTGAAGGAATCAGCATGTTCTCCCTGGGTAGAGGCCCGGGCAACCCGCTAAATCCTTCGGGGGGGGGGGGGGGGGGGGGAATTTCCCCATAAACGGGGAATTATAGTAAGCGCGATCATAATCGCGTTGATTACCCCCCCTTTGTCACATCCCCCGTGCTAACACCATTGAATCGTATCTAGTGGGCTTCGGGGCGGGGCGCGGTGGGGAGGGGCGGCGGCTGGAAGTTGGACAAATTGATATTTGAGTGAATAAAAGTATTAACAAGGTCGTCCTAACGTGAACCTGCGTGAAGGATCAAAAATACGCGTTACGTGCGTATTGTTTGCGTGTACTTCGCGATGCATCATTCTTAGTTTGACATATATCACGCATATATATACTTAAACACAGGCTCGAACGATTATAACGAGGTACGAACGCGCTCGCGCGTTGGTCTCGCTCGCGTTCCTCGACGGACGTAAGAGTAGGTTAAAAAGCCGCATAAAAAGTAGGGACGATGTTAAGAAGAGACAAGACTTTTTGCATAGTGTTGTTGGATCGGAAATTTTTTTTTTTTATTCATCTAAGGATGAATGAATTATGAATTTTTTGAACACACGACGTTTACGAAGTATTCAATCCATGAGGTTAATATGTTTGTTTTCAAACTATTCTGGACGGTGGATCACTTGGCCGCGGATCGTATGAAGAACGACAGTTAACTGCGCGTCAAGTGTGAACGTGCAGACACGTTTGAACAG
>JAWMCH010000171.1:62500-72500 GCA_033675125.1 Athetis lepigone | reverse complement strand
TTAACGTGCGTACGTCGTCGTCCGCGCGCGCGCGCGACCATACACATACATAAAACATCTCCACTCACCTCTCATTTCATTCTACATAGGTACTTACATGTGTCATTCTGTGTGACTGCTGTTCTGCGCTACACGAACAATTAACACACGTACCACCACAGCAAGTGCAACATAATAATAATATTATAAATAAGCCTTCATTGCGTTTTCAAACAATTCACACACACACACACACACACACACAATTTAATAATATTCTTTATTATCTATCAATGACATTATTATATTTTGATACAAATGACGCGTGACATCTGTCTGTCATTTCACTAATGAGAAAAACTTAAGTGGCCAACATTACTTACTTTTTTAATTATGTCATACCTATTAGATTAGATACTCCTTAGAACAAAATATTTTCTACTCCTACCTACATTAATAATATTATCGAAGTGTAAGTGGTTAATTACGTACTTATTGTGGTTTGTTATGCAGCCTTTTTGTTTGAAATGTTTTTCTTTTTTTTATTTATTTTGTTACAGTGCACAACACACTAACAAACACAAACCTGCATCAGGTATGTGCTAAAAAATTATGATAATATGATACAATTATGTGGAATATGAATAGAATGATTGGTAACAAATTTAGTGATCCTTATACTTTCTGCCTAAAAATTTATACAACTACATATTTAATCAAATACTTATTGATTATAATAATATTTAATAGCTGTACGAGTCGGCGTGACCAATTTACACTTTTTTTTTAGATGAGATACCTCGAATTACTTATGGTAGATTAGTAGCAAAGGGCTGTAAGGCAACAAATTGCGACCCGAGACATTTAGAGGGTGCAATTGATGCTTACACCCGAGCTAACTACTCTGCTTTACATCTCGATTGTGAGGTGAGTAGAAAAAAAAAAGGCATTACCTACAAGAATAAAACATTTTATTAGTTAAAAGGCAAAATGTTGTTAATTATTGAGCTTCGCCGTTCGATATTTTAAAATTGATGACTATTATACTGATACGAGGACAAGGCTGAATAGCCAGTATGATGGTTAACATTTTGAAAGAGTGATGGAGATTTTTGGGGCTTTTCTAGCTAGCTACATTATTACCCCAGAGCGCCAATTGGTTACCTACAAGCCCGATTCGGGGGTAATAAGGACCTACTTACCGAACATGAGGTATGTTAATATTATAAAAGCTGCTTATTTAATGGCAGTACGCACATAGATGTATCTCTGTAGGATGTATGTAGTTCACACTTCTTTTATGGGATATTGTGTGAAATGTTATAATAAAATACCACTCGATACTCTGCAGCTAAATGAAAGAAAATTTAAAACATGCATTAAACGCACGCTGTGTAGTCAAGCATATTATTTAATATAAAAATATGTTGCTTATCCTCTTTATTTTTATTTTTGACATGAATAATTGATATCTTTGTTAAGCATTTTTGATTATTGTAAATGTGAGTACGATGTCGTTATTCGTTCATTTATTACATGATTGTATAATACTGACACAACTTTGACAATTCATAAGTGCCTATAAATGGTCTAAGTGAAATAAATGCCTTGAATTTTGAATTTTGAATAATTATGTAACAAATTAACATGTAAGTAAACCTAAAAATAATTACAAAATAACAGACAGTTTCAAATTGAAACGGCTAAACGGGAACAGTTTTTATAGCACTAAGGAATATTTACAACATAAGTAGTAACAATTGAATATTATGTAGTAAAACACGGTAGGGACGTTGACTTAGTGTGCGGGGGGGGGGGGGGGGGGGGGGGCGGGGCCGCGCCGGGGTTGTTATGTTACGGCGGGTGTGTTGTGCACCGGCTTTTGATGGGTGGATTGTATTGGACTAAATATTGTCTCTCGTTTTTCGGCGCCGGTGGTTAGTGGGGGGTGGGGATTTGGGGGGGGGGGGGGGGGTAAGCATAGTTCGAGGGATGAAGGATACAAGACACCACCCCACCATCCATCCCCCGTGGTAACACCATCCGCACACGTCAACGCCGGGCGGCCGGGGCGGGGCGGGGGGGGGGGGGGCGGGGGGGGGGGGGGATTAAGGAATGTATATTTTTGAGTGATCATAATCAATTATTATACTAATGACGTCGTCCTAACGTGAACCTTGACTGTGTTCAGGACATAGACAAAAATACCTAATTACGTTCGTATCGTATGCGCGTGCGCACTTCGCGATCGCATCGTTTCTTAGTTTGACATATATGTGGCGCGGACGGCGGCGGAGAGCGCGCAAAGGCAAGGCGGCGAATGTGCGCGTGAACTAAGTTGATGAGACGTCGTCGGCGGCGTTGAGGTGCGTTTCGATTTGTGTTACGTTTCGTTATGCGATGTGTATTTAGAGTAGAGTTGAACAGCTTCATAATATATTATTATATTATAACGGTTCGGTTTACTTCACATTTCGCTGGTACGCTATTGTAACGCGTCGACGCGCTCGCGTTGGTGACGGCGGCGGGAGAGGAGGAAGAAAAGGAGGAGGAAAAGGAGGAAAAAAGGAGGGAGGATGTTAAGAAGAGACGAAGACTAGTTTTGCTAGTAGTTGTTTTTTTCGGACATTCTGCGTTGTGAACTGTGCGGGCCGACTGATCGTATTTTGTGCGACAGTTTTTGAACGGTCGTCGTATGAAACTGTTTGAGCGTGTGTAGACGCAGGCGTTCGGAAGCGTCGGGCGTTTGTCGCGACTCATTTGCTGTGTTATTGTCATGTGAGGTGCTCTATACATTCCGGGCGGAATCGTATATGTTACAACGAATGTGTTAACAAATTTTACAAATGTGAACTCGTCTCGATACGAACGTTCCCAGTCGGGGTTAATCCTGTTCGCCCGCATTTCGAGTGCGAGCGAACGGACAACGCCCTTGCGCACGCGCAGCGCGTCTGGCGTGTTGAGATATTACACGTTTTCCAGACGTTCGCGCGTGACAAACGAGAGAACCTCTATATAATTTTTTTGTATTTCACGAAGAAATTATATACACGGTTCGATGTATCACAGAGCTCGCCCGTGTACCGTATTGCGCGGTGCACGGGGTTGATGAGTTGTCGAACAGTGCGTGTGTCGCGTGTGCGTGTGAGCGCGCGCGCGCGCTCTCGCTTTCGACGTCTTGTTGAGTTAGCTCCCTGGTTGATCCTGCCAGTAGTTATATGCTTGTCTCAAAGATTAAGCCATGCATGTCTCAGTGCAAGCCGTATTAAGGCGATACCGCGAATGGCTCAATATATCAGTTTTGGTTCCTTAGATCTTACTCAGTTACTTGGATAACTGTGGTAATTCTAGAGCTAATACATGCAATCAGAACTCTGACCAGTGATGGGATGAGTGCTTTTATTAGATCAAAACCAATCGACGGAGGGCCTCGCGTCCGAAGTCGTTAATTTTGATGAATCTGGATAACTTTTGCCGATCGCATGGTCCAGTACCGGCGACGCATCTTTCAAATGTCTGCCTTATCAACTTTCGATGGTAGTTTCTGCGACTACCATGGTTGTCACGGGTAACGGGGAATCAGGGTTCGATTCCGGAGAGGGAGCCTGAGAAACGGCTACCACATCCAAGGAAGGCAGCAGGCGCGCAAATTACCCACTCCCGGCACGGGGAGGTAGTGACGAAAAATAACGATACGGGACTCTTACGAGGCCTCGTAATCGGAATGAGTACACTTTAAATATTTTAACGAGGAACAATTGGAGGGCAAGTCTGGTGCCAGCAGCCGCGGTAATTCCAGCTCCAATAGCGTATACTAAAATTGTTGCGGTTAAAAAGCTCGTAGTTGCATTTGTGCGCCGCGCTG
This sequence comes from Athetis lepigone, assembly GCA_033675125.1. NCBI lineage: Eukaryota > Metazoa > Arthropoda > Insecta > Lepidoptera > Noctuidae > Athetis > Athetis lepigone. The sequence goes on along the minus strand of JAWMCH010000171.1, from coordinate 68,656 downwards.
TCGGTGCACCGCATCCGCGGTGATACTGACACGTCTGCGGAGCATATCGTCGGTGAGCCGTCGGTCAAACGTCGGTTCAATATCAAAATCCTATCGCGGTGCTCTTCAATGAGTGTCGAGGTGGGCCGACAATTTTACTTTGAACAAATTAGAGTGCTCAAAGCGGGCTCAAAATGCTGCTTGAATATTTCGTGCATGGAATAATAGAATATGATCTCGGTTCTATTTTGTTGGTTTTCAGAACTCCGAGGTAATGATTAATAGGGATAACTGGGGGCATTCGTATTGCGACGTTAGAGGTGAAATTCTTGGATCGTCGCAAGACGAACATCAGCGAAAGCATTTGCCAAAGGTGTTTTCATCAATCAAGAACGAAAGTTAGAGGTTCGAAGGCGATTAGATACCGCCCTAGTTCTAACCGTAAATATGTCATCTAGCGATCCGCCGACGTTACTACAATGGCTCGGCGGGCAGCTTCCGGGAAACCAAAGATTTTGGACTCCGGGGGGAGTATGGTTGCAAAGCTGAAACTTAAAGGAATTGACGGAAGGGCACCACCAGGAGTGGAGCCTGCGGCTTAATTTGACTCAACACGGGAAATCTCACCAGGCCCGGACACCGGAAGGATTGACAGATTAACAGCTCTTTCTTGATTCGGTGGGTGGTGGTGCATGGCCGTTCTTAGTTGGTGGAGCGATTTGTCTGGTTAATTCCGGTAACGAACGAGACTCTAGCCTGCTAAATAGGCGTCGTCATTTAGGTGTGCGCGGCCACGCGTCGCGCAACTCACTGGCGACGTATTAAAATTCTTCTTAGAGGGACCGGCGGCTTCGAGCCGCACGAGATTGAGCAATAACAGGTCTGTGATGCCCTTAGATGTCCTGGGCCGCACGCGCGCTACACTGAAGGAATCAGCATGTTCTCCCTGGCCTAGAGGCCCGGGCAACCCGCTGAAACTCCTTCGTGCTGGGGATTGGGGTTTGCAATTATCCCCCATAAACGAGGAATTCCTAGTAAGCGCGAGTCATAAGCTCGCGTTGATTACGTCCCTGCCCTTTGTACACACCGCCCGTCGCTACTACCGATTGAATGATTTAGTGAGGTCTTCGGACCGACACGCGGTGGCTTCACGGCCGTCGGCGTTGCTGGGAAGTTGACCAAACTTGATCATTTAGAGGAAGTAAAAGTCGTAACAAGGTTTCCGTAGGGGAACCTGCGGAAGGATCATTAACGTGTTGTGCTGTTGTTTGCGTGTATATATCATGTATACATACTACGACATATATCACACATATATATCCTTAAACACACTCTCGAACGATTATAACAGAGGTACGAACGCGCTCGCGCGTCTATCTCGCGTCGCGTCCTCGCACGGTACGTAGACTGGTCTAAAAACCCGCACCACGAGTACCGTTGGACGTGTTCGTGAACACAATCCGTCCCTCATACTGCGGTGGGATAAAAATTTTTTTTTTTTTATTCATCTAAACATGAATGAATTATGAATTTTTTGTAACACACGACGTTTACGAACGTATTCAATCCATGAGGTTAATATGTTTGTGTAACAAACTATTACCCTGGACGGTGGATCACTTGGCTCGCGGGTCGATGAAGAACGCAGTTAACTGCGCGTCATAGTGTGAACTGCAGGACACATTTGAACATCGACATTTCGAACGCACATTGCGGTCCGTGGAGACACATCCAGGACCACTCCTGTCTGAGGGCCGGCTGTATAAAATACAAATGCCACATTGCGCGCGCGCGCGGCTATATTAATTTATATTCGCGCGCGGCGCATCTGACGGTTCCTCGTCCTGCGTACACGGTGTGTCGTACTCGACACGCCGTGCGCTAGACGCGGTCCGTTCAAATATAACGATACCATCTTATACATTTGTCGAACGGCTCGTGGCTCGCGCTTTAATGTGCCTGTTCACGCGTACGGACGTACAAAGGAAACGCGACGAGGGAGTCTCGACGATCGATTTCGATCGTAGTCGAGACGCGCGCTCGCGACTCTTCGGTGTGTGATATTATTTCGCTAACCAGTGAGGGTTGCTATTCGCGTCTCGTCTCACCTCCTGTCCGTTACGCGCTCTACGGGCGCAGCGAGACTCGCAGTCGTCAGACTTCATCTGTATAAGACGTTGTTATTATTATTATTATTACAATAATAGTAAGTAGGCGGACTCGACGTCCGAAGAGCGCATCGACGCCGTCGTCGTTCTCGTCGTCGCTCACGTACTGCAATGTACGTGTGCGGCTTCGCAGTCCGGCCGCGTCGTCGTAACGCTGACGGATATCGCGTCTGCCTCATTTTTTTATCGTTGGCCTCAGATCAGGGAGGATCACCCGCCGAATTTAAGCATATTAGTAAGCGGAGGAAAAGAAACTAACCAGGATTTCCTTAGTAGCGGCGAGCGAACAGGAAAGAAGCCCAGCACTGAATCCCGCCGTCGTACAGGCGGCGGGAGATGTGGTGTTCGGGAGGTTCCGCTTTCTCGTCGCGATCACTCCTGTCCAAGTTCGTCTTGAACGGGGCCGTTTTCCCGTAGAGGGTGCCAGGCCCGTAGCGACGGAGGATCGCGGCGAGAGGGACTCTCCTTAGAGTCGGGTTGCTTGAGAGTGCAGCCCTAAGTGGGTGGTAAACTCCATCTAAGGCTAAATATTACCGCGAGACCGATAGCGAACAAGTACCGTGAGGGAAAGTTGAAAAGAACTTTGAAGAGAGAGTTCAAGAGTACGTGAAACCGTTCAGGGGTAAACCTGCGAAACTCGAATGAACGAACGGAGAGATTCATCGTCATTCCGCGGCGTACGGACGCGCGCCTCGATGCCTGCGGCCTCGGCCGGTAGGCACGGGTCGCGTCCGTCGACGTCCGCGGACGGCGTGCACTTCTCTCTTAGTAAATACATCGCGACCCGTTCGATGTCGGTCTAAGCGCCGTACTGGAGCCCCGTTGCCCCCTCACGGGGGTAGTGGGACCGCGACGGTGGCCGACCGGCCGTCGGACGGTAGTTTTGACGAATCGCGCACGCGTTTATACGCGTCCGGCCCGACGCAAGTCAACGTCGTATCCTGCGTCTACGCCATAGTGCGGACGCAGGTGCGGCGCGTCTGTCGTCGCAGCCGTGCTGTCTCGGACTGTGCGCGTCTCTGTCTGCGATGATTCAGTTTCGGGCACTCGCAGGACCCGTCTTGAAACACGGACCAAGGAGTCTAGCATGTATGCGAGTCATTGAGATTATTAAACTGAAAGGCGCAACGAAAGTGAAGGCGCGCTCTCGCAGCGCGCTCAGGGAGGATGGAGCGTCGATCTAGGTCGATCTCTCGCACTCCCGAGGCGTCTCGTTTCCAATCCGTGAATGTAGGCGCGCTCTGAGCATAAATGCTGGGACCCGAAAGATGGTGAACTATGCCTGGTCAGGTCGAAGTCAGGGGAAACCCTGATGGAGGACCGTAGCGATTCTGACGTGCAAATCGATCGTCGGAACTGGGTATAGGGGCGAAAGACTAATCGAACCATCTAGTAGCTGGTTCCGTCCGAAGTTTCCCTCAGGATAGCTGGCGTCGATTTGAACAGTCTCATCCGGTAAAGCGAATGATTAGAGGCATTGGGGCCGAAACGACCTCAACCTATTCTCAAACTTTAAATGGGTGAGTACTCCGGCTTACTCGAACGATGAAGCCGGAGATCTGATGACGGTGCCAAGTGGGCCAATTTTGGTAAGCAGAACTGGCGCTGTGGGATGAACCAAACGTAGTGTTAAGGCGCCTAAAAAACGCTCATGGGACACCATGAAAGGCGTTGGTCGCTCATGACAGCAGGACGGTGGCCATGGAAGTCGGAATCCGCTAAGGAGTGTGCAACGACTCACCTGCCGAAGCAACCAGCCCTGAAAATGGATGGCGCTGAAGCGTTTTGCCTATACACTACCGTTACGGGCATGTGCGACGTACGCTTCATTGCGACGTCATTAAGCCGTAACGAGTAGGACGTGCGCGGCGGAGAGCGCAGAAGGGTCTGGGCGTGAGCCCGCTTGGAGCCTCCGTCGGTGCAGATCTTGGTGGTAGTAGCAAATACTCCAGCGAGGCCCTGGAGGACTGACGTGGAGAAGGGTTTCGCGTGAACAGTAGTTGCTCGCGAGTCAGTCGATCCTAAGCTCAAGGAGAAATCTTATGTCGATGTGGCGTGTTTTTTCAATCAAATCTAATTTGAGAGAGATAAATAACGCCCTTTGAGCGAAAGGGAATCCGGTTCCTATTCCGGAACCCGGCAGCGGAACCGTTTCAATAATCGTTCCCTCGTTTTTACAGCGAGTGTTCGACGGGGTAACCCAAAGTGGCCTGAAGACGCCGCCGAGAGGTCCGGGAAGAGTTTTCTTTTCTGCCTGAGCGTTCGAGTTCCATGGAATCCTATAGAAGGGAGATATGGTTCGGAACGCGAAGAGCACCGCATTTGCGGCGGTGTCCGGATACTCTCTGCGGACCTTGAAAATTCAGGTGAGGGATGTACGTGGAGATGTCGCGCCGGTTCGTACCCATATCCGCAGCAGGTCTCCAAGGTGAAGAGCCTCTAGTCGATAGAATAATGTAGGTAAGGGAAGTCGGCAAATTGGATCCGTAACTTCGGAATAAGGATTGGCTCTGAGGACCGGGCGTGTCGGGTTTGGACGGGAAGCGGATGCGGCCGGTGCCGGGCCTGGTCGATGCTCTAGCGTCTCTCGGGGCGTTAGGGCGGAATCCGGACCCGCGTTCCGGCCTTCCGCGGATCTTCCTAGCCGTAAGGCCGTGTCGGTTTCGTCTCGTGCGCGATCGGCGCGGTTCTGTACGACCGCCGTTCAACGGTCAGCTCAGAACTGGCACGGACAAGGGAATCCGACTGTCTAATTAAAACAAAGCATTGCGATGGCCCTCGCGGGTGTTGACGCAATGTGATTTCTGCCCAGTGCTCTGAATGTCAACGTGAAGAAATTCAAGCAAGCGCGGGTAAACGGCGGGAGTAACTATGACTCTCTTAGAGACAGCAAGAGATGCCTCGTTGCTCTCGTGTGTGGGTCTGTACCTGCGCAGCTGCCGCAATCGGCTGGTGGGAAAGTTGCAATCCATACACGGTAAGGGGCGTAGTGAGATGCCGCGAACAGCTGGCATAGCTGCGCCTAACTCCTAGCCTCAGCCTGCTAGTGGCACCGCTGCTTATACTGATGAGGAGGGGGGGGGCAACCACGAAAAGCCAACAACGGGTTGCGGGACCGTTACGGTGAAGTCGTCTCAGTCGTGGTACACCCTTATTCTTGATTCCAGTGGGATCAGAGGCGTTCACGCACACCGCCCCATCTTGACCTTTCGGGGTCCGGGGGCTAAGGTAAGCCTTGAGACCTCGGTCACTCTATCTCGACCGGGGTGCGTGGAGCACTGGTGCGACATTCCCAGTGCTAACTTCTTGGCGAGGCTCTGGAGTGAAGTCCCAGAGTGGCCACAATGGGGGTCTTCGGACCTCAAACCTAGCAGCTTATACGGTTGTGGCTACGAAAGCTGTGGGTGAACCTAGCAGTGGGGTTTGCTCCCCCGCTGCAAAAGGAATTATAGGGCGCACTGGATCATAGTAAAGAAACGTATGGTCGAGCCTCCGACCTCCCACAGGAGTAGTATTTAGCGACCCTTAAACCCTTAAGCCCTTACGCTCGGTCTCCGTCTCCGTCGAGAAGGGGGCCGGCGAATGGGCGTGTTCGGAATGTGATGCGATATTCCGGACGAAGATAGGTTTGGGCCAACACAGACGTTTGGCTCATCCTATGACGGCAAACGCCGCAGCCGCACCACCGCAGGTGAAGCGGAGATGGCGCGACGACGAAGCGGAGCTCTTGGCCCAGACGGAGGCGCGTCTGGTTAGAGCTGGAGGTAGTGCTGCAAGTATTAACCAGCAGCTTGCTGCTGAATTGCCTGCCCTTGGCAGAACGCTAGACGCGATCAAGGGATTTAGAAGAAAGGTTGCCTATAAGGACCGGGTGCAAGCGTACCTGGATGAGTTTGCACAGGCACCACAAACAACTAGAGGGGAGGCAGAATTGCCAGAGCGGAGCACCCCATGCAGCATTAGCACTACCGAAGGCTCGACACCAGAGCAGCCTGCTGTTCGGCTAGAG
>JAWMCH010000171.1:47500-57500 GCA_033675125.1 Athetis lepigone | reverse complement strand
CAGCCTTTTTGTTTGAAATGTTTTTCTTTTTTTTATTTATTTTGTTACAGTGCACAACACACTAACAAACACAAACCTGCATCAGGTATGTGCTAAAAAATTATGATAATATGATACAATTATGTGGAATATGAATAGAATGATTGGTAACAAATTTAGTGATCCTTATACTTTCTGCCTAAAAATTTATACAACTACATATTTAATCAAATACTTATTGATTATAATAATATTTAATAGCTGTACGAGTCGGCGTGACCAATTTACACTTTTTTTTTAGATGAGATACCTCGAATTACTTATGGTAGATTAGTAGCAAAGGGCTGTAAGGCAACAAATTGCGACCCGAGACATTTAGAGGGTGCAATTGATGCTTACACCCGAGCTAACTACTCTGCTTTACATCTCGATTGTGAGGTGAGTAGAAAAAAAAAAGGCATTACCTACAAGAATAAAACATTTTATTAGTTAAAAGGCAAAATGTTGTTAATTATTGAGCTTCGCCGTTCGATATTTTAAAATTGATGACTATTATACTGATACGAGGACAAGGCTGAATAGCCAGTATGATGGTTAACATTTTGAAAGAGTGATGGAGATTTTTGGGGCTTTTCTAGCTAGCTACATTATTACCCCAGAGCGCCAATTGGTTACCTACAAGCCCGATTCGGGGGTAATAAGGACCTACTTACCGAACATGAGGTATGTTAATATTATAAAAGCTGCTTATTTAATGGCAGTACGCACATAGATGTATCTCTGTAGGATGTATGTAGTTCACACTTCTTTTATGGGATATTGTGTGAAATGTTATAATAAAATACCACTCGATACTCTGCAGCTAAATGAAAGAAAATTTAAAACATGCATTAAACGCACGCTGTGTAGTCAAGCATATTATTTAATATAAAAATATGTTGCTTATCCTCTTTATTTTTATTTTTGACATGAATAATTGATATCTTTGTTAAGCATTTTTGATTATTGTAAATGTGAGTACGATGTCGTTATTCGTTCATTTATTACATGATTGTATAATACTGACACAACTTTGACAATTCATAAGTGCCTATAAATGGTCTAAGTGAAATAAATGCCTTGAATTTTGAATTTTGAATAATTATGTAACAAATTAACATGTAAGTAAACCTAAAAATAATTACAAAATAACAGACAGTTTCAAATTGAAACGGCTAAACGGGAACAGTTTTTATAGCACTAAGGAATATTTACAACATAAGTAGTAACAATTGAATATTATGTAGTAAAACACGGTAGGACGTTGACTTAGTGTGCGGGGGTGGGGGTGGGGGGGGGGGGGGGGGGTTGTTATGTTACGGCGGGTGTGTTGTGCACCGGCTTTTGATGGGTGGATTGTATTGGACTAAATATTGTCTCTCGTTTTTCGGCGCCGGTGGTTAGTGGGGGGTGGGGATTTGGGGGGGGGGGGGGGTCAGCATAGTTCGAGGGATGAAGGATACAAGACACCACCCCACCATCCATCCCCCGTGGTAACACCATCCGCTCACGTCTACGCCGGGGGGCCGGGGCGGGGAGGTTATGGGGAGGGGGGGGGGGGGATTAAGGAATGTATATTTTTGAGTGATCATAATCAATTATTATACTAATGACGTCGTCCTAACGTGAACCTTGACTGTGTTCAGGACATAGACAAAAATACCTAATTACGTTCGTATCGTATGCGCGTGCGCACTTCGCGATCGCATCGTTTCTTAGTTTGACATATATGTGGCGCGGACGGCGGCGGAGAGCGCGCAAAGGCAAGGCGGCGAATGTGCGCGTGAACTAAGTTGATGAGACGTCGTCGGCGGCGTTGAGGTGCGTTTCGATTTGTGTTACGTTTCGTTATGCGATGTGTATTTAGAGTAGAGTTGAACAGCTTCATAATATATTATTATATTATAACGGTTCGGTTTACTTCACATTTCGCTGGTACGCTATTGTAACGCGTCGACGCGCTCGCGTTGGTGACGGCGGCGGGAGAGGAGGAAGAAAAGGAGGAGGAAAAGGAGGAAAAAAGGAGGGAGGATGTTAAGAAGAGACGAAGACTAGTTTTGCTAGTAGTTGTTTTTTCGGACATTCTGCGTTGTGAACTGTGCGGGCCGACTGATCGTATTTTGTGCGACAGTTTTTGAACGGTCGTCGTATGAAACTGTTTGAGCGTGTGTAGACGCAGGCGTTCGGAAGCGTCGGGCGTTTGTCGCGACTCATTTGCTGTGTTATTGTCATGTGAGGTGCTCTATACATTCCGGGCGGAATCGTATATGTTACAACGAATGTGTTAACAAATTTTACAAATGTGAACTCGTCTCGATACGAACGTTCCCAGTCGGGGTTAATCCTGTTCGCCCGCATTTCGAGTGCGAGCGAACGGACAACGCCCTTGCGCACGCGCAGCGCGTCTGGCGTGTTGAGATATTACACGTTTTCCAGACGTTCGCGCGTGACAAACGAGAGAACCTCTATATAATTTTTTTGTATTTCACGAAGAAATTATATACACGGTTCGATGTATCACAGAGCTCGCCCGTGTACCGTATTGCGCGGTGCACGGGGTTGATGAGTTGTCGAACAGTGCGTGTGTCGCGTGTGCGTGTGAGCGCGCGCGCGCGCTCTCGCTTTCGACGTCTTGTTGAGTTAGCTCCCTGGTTGATCCTGCCAGTAGTTATATGCTTGTCTCAAAGATTAAGCCATGCATGTCTCAGTGCAAGCCGTATTAAGGCGATACCGCGAATGGCTCAATATATCAGTTTTGGTTCCTTAGATCTTACTCAGTTACTTGGATAACTGTGGTAATTCTAGAGCTAATACATGCAATCAGAACTCTGACCAGTGATGGGATGAGTGCTTTTATTAGATCAAAACCAATCGACGGAGGGCCTCGCGTCCGAAGTCGTTAATTTTGATGAATCTGGATAACTTTTGCCGATCGCATGGTCCAGTACCGGCGACGCATCTTTCAAATGTCTGCCTTATCAACTTTCGATGGTAGTTTCTGCGACTACCATGGTTGTCACGGGTAACGGGGAATCAGGGTTCGATTCCGGAGAGGGAGCCTGAGAAACGGCTACCACATCCAAGGAAGGCAGCAGGCGCGCAAATTACCCACTCCCGGCACGGGGAGGTAGTGACGAAAAATAACGATACGGGACTCTTACGAGGCCTCGTAATCGGAATGAGTACACTTTAAATATTTTAACGAGGAACAATTGGAGGGCAAGTCTGGTGCCAGCAGCCGCGGTAATTCCAGCTCCAATAGCGTATACTAAAATTGTTGCGGTTAAAAAGCTCGTAGTTGCATTTGTGCGCCGCGCTGTCGGTGCACCGCATCCGCGGTGATACTGACACGTCTGCGGAGCATATCGTCGGTGAGCCGTCGGTCAAACGTCGGTTCAATATCAAAATCCTATCGCGGTGCTCTTCAATGAGTGTCGAGGTGGGCCGACAATTTTACTTTGAACAAATTAGAGTGCTCAAAGCGGGCTCAAAATGCTGCTTGAATATTTCGTGCATGGAATAATAGAATATGATCTCGGTTCTATTTTGTTGGTTTTCAGAACTCCGAGGTAATGATTAATAGGGATAACTGGGGGCATTCGTATTGCGACGTTAGAGGTGAAATTCTTGGATCGTCGCAAGACGAACATCAGCGAAAGCATTTGCCAAAGGTGTTTTCATCAATCAAGAACGAAAGTTAGAGGTTCGAAGGCGATTAGATACCGCCCTAGTTCTAACCGTAAATATGTCATCTAGCGATCCGCCGACGTTACTACAATGGCTCGGCGGGCAGCTTCCGGGAAACCAAAGATTTTGGACTCCGGGGGGAGTATGGTTGCAAAGCTGAAACTTAAAGGAATTGACGGAAGGGCACCACCAGGAGTGGAGCCTGCGGCTTAATTTGACTCAACACGGGAAATCTCACCAGGCCCGGACACCGGAAGGATTGACAGATTAACAGCTCTTTCTTGATTCGGTGGGTGGTGGTGCATGGCCGTTCTTAGTTGGTGGAGCGATTTGTCTGGTTAATTCCGGTAACGAACGAGACTCTAGCCTGCTAAATAGGCGTCGTCATTTAGGTGTGCGCGGCCACGCGTCGCGCAACTCACTGGCGACGTATTAAAATTCTTCTTAGAGGGACCGGCGGCTTCGAGCCGCACGAGATTGAGCAATAACAGGTCTGTGATGCCCTTAGATGTCCTGGGCCGCACGCGCGCTACACTGAAGGAATCAGCATGTTCTCCCTGGCCTAGAGGCCCGGGCAACCCGCTGAAACTCCTTCGTGCTGGGGATTGGGGTTTGCAATTATCCCCCATAAACGAGGAATTCCTAGTAAGCGCGAGTCATAAGCTCGCGTTGATTACGTCCCTGCCCTTTGTACACACCGCCCGTCGCTACTACCGATTGAATGATTTAGTGAGGTCTTCGGACCGACACGCGGTGGCTTCACGGCCGTCGGCGTTGCTGGGAAGTTGACCAAACTTGATCATTTAGAGGAAGTAAAAGTCGTAACAAGGTTTCCGTAGGGGAACCTGCGGAAGGATCATTAACGTGTTGTGCTGTTGTTTGCGTGTATATATCATGTATACATACTACGACATATATCACACATATATATCCTTAAACACACTCTCGAACGATTATAACAGAGGTACGAACGCGCTCGCGCGTCTATCTCGCGTCGCGTCCTCGCACGGTACGTAGACTGGTCTAAAAACCCGCACCACGAGTACCGTTGGACGTGTTCGTGAACACAATCCGTCCCTCATACTGCGGTGGGATAAAAATTTTTTTTTTTTTATTCATCTAAACATGAATGAATTATGAATTTTTTGTAACACACGACGTTTACGAACGTATTCAATCCATGAGGTTAATATGTTTGTGTAACAAACTATTACCCTGGACGGTGGATCACTTGGCTCGCGGGTCGATGAAGAACGCAGTTAACTGCGCGTCATAGTGTGAACTGCAGGACACATTTGAACATCGACATTTCGAACGCACATTGCGGTCCGTGGAGACACATCCAGGACCACTCCTGTCTGAGGGCCGGCTGTATAAAATACAAATGCCACATTGCGCGCGCGCGCGGCTATATTAATTTATATTCGCGCGCGGCGCATCTGACGGTTCCTCGTCCTGCGTACACGGTGTGTCGTACTCGACACGCCGTGCGCTAGACGCGGTCCGTTCAAATATAACGATACCATCTTATACATTTGTCGAACGGCTCGTGGCTCGCGCTTTAATGTGCCTGTTCACGCGTACGGACGTACAAAGGAAACGCGACGAGGGAGTCTCGACGATCGATTTCGATCGTAGTCGAGACGCGCGCTCGCGACTCTTCGGTGTGTGATATTATTTCGCTAACCAGTGAGGGTTGCTATTCGCGTCTCGTCTCACCTCCTGTCCGTTACGCGCTCTACGGGCGCAGCGAGACTCGCAGTCGTCAGACTTCATCTGTATAAGACGTTGTTATTATTATTATTATTACAATAATAGTAAGTAGGCGGACTCGACGTCCGAAGAGCGCATCGACGCCGTCGTCGTTCTCGTCGTCGCTCACGTACTGCAATGTACGTGTGCGGCTTCGCAGTCCGGCCGCGTCGTCGTAACGCTGACGGATATCGCGTCTGCCTCATTTTTTTATCGTTGGCCTCAGATCAGGGAGGATCACCCGCCGAATTTAAGCATATTAGTAAGCGGAGGAAAAGAAACTAACCAGGATTTCCTTAGTAGCGGCGAGCGAACAGGAAAGAAGCCCAGCACTGAATCCCGCCGTCGTACAGGCGGCGGGAGATGTGGTGTTCGGGAGGTTCCGCTTTCTCGTCGCGATCACTCCTGTCCAAGTTCGTCTTGAACGGGGCCGTTTTCCCGTAGAGGGTGCCAGGCCCGTAGCGACGGAGGATCGCGGCGAGAGGGACTCTCCTTAGAGTCGGGTTGCTTGAGAGTGCAGCCCTAAGTGGGTGGTAAACTCCATCTAAGGCTAAATATTACCGCGAGACCGATAGCGAACAAGTACCGTGAGGGAAAGTTGAAAAGAACTTTGAAGAGAGAGTTCAAGAGTACGTGAAACCGTTCAGGGGTAAACCTGCGAAACTCGAATGAACGAACGGAGAGATTCATCGTCATTCCGCGGCGTACGGACGCGCGCCTCGATGCCTGCGGCCTCGGCCGGTAGGCACGGGTCGCGTCCGTCGACGTCCGCGGACGGCGTGCACTTCTCTCTTAGTAAATACATCGCGACCCGTTCGATGTCGGTCTAAGCGCCGTACTGGAGCCCCGTTGCCCCCTCACGGGGGTAGTGGGACCGCGACGGTGGCCGACCGGCCGTCGGACGGTAGTTTTGACGAATCGCGCACGCGTTTATACGCGTCCGGCCCGACGCAAGTCAACGTCGTATCCTGCGTCTACGCCATAGTGCGGACGCAGGTGCGGCGCGTCTGTCGTCGCAGCCGTGCTGTCTCGGACTGTGCGCGTCTCTGTCTGCGATGATTCAGTTTCGGGCACTCGCAGGACCCGTCTTGAAACACGGACCAAGGAGTCTAGCATGTATGCGAGTCATTGAGATTATTAAACTGAAAGGCGCAACGAAAGTGAAGGCGCGCTCTCGCAGCGCGCTCAGGGAGGATGGAGCGTCGATCTAGGTCGATCTCTCGCACTCCCGAGGCGTCTCGTTTCCAATCCGTGAATGTAGGCGCGCTCTGAGCATAAATGCTGGGACCCGAAAGATGGTGAACTATGCCTGGTCAGGTCGAAGTCAGGGGAAACCCTGATGGAGGACCGTAGCGATTCTGACGTGCAAATCGATCGTCGGAACTGGGTATAGGGGCGAAAGACTAATCGAACCATCTAGTAGCTGGTTCCGTCCGAAGTTTCCCTCAGGATAGCTGGCGTCGATTTGAACAGTCTCATCCGGTAAAGCGAATGATTAGAGGCATTGGGGCCGAAACGACCTCAACCTATTCTCAAACTTTAAATGGGTGAGTACTCCGGCTTACTCGAACGATGAAGCCGGAGATCTGATGACGGTGCCAAGTGGGCCAATTTTGGTAAGCAGAACTGGCGCTGTGGGATGAACCAAACGTAGTGTTAAGGCGCCTAAAAAACGCTCATGGGACACCATGAAAGGCGTTGGTCGCTCATGACAGCAGGACGGTGGCCATGGAAGTCGGAATCCGCTAAGGAGTGTGCAACGACTCACCTGCCGAAGCAACCAGCCCTGAAAATGGATGGCGCTGAAGCGTTTTGCCTATACACTACCGTTACGGGCATGTGCGACGTACGCTTCATTGCGACGTCATTAAGCCGTAACGAGTAGGACGTGCGCGGCGGAGAGCGCAGAAGGGTCTGGGCGTGAGCCCGCTTGGAGCCTCCGTCGGTGCAGATCTTGGTGGTAGTAGCAAATACTCCAGCGAGGCCCTGGAGGACTGACGTGGAGAAGGGTTTCGCGTGAACAGTAGTTGCTCGCGAGTCAGTCGATCCTAAGCTCAAGGAGAAATCTTATGTCGATGTGGCGTGTTTTTTCAATCAAATCTAATTTGAGAGAGATAAATAACGCCCTTTGAGCGAAAGGGAATCCGGTTCCTATTCCGGAACCCGGCAGCGGAACCGTTTCAATAATCGTTCCCTCGTTTTTACAGCGAGTGTTCGACGGGGTAACCCAAAGTGGCCTGAAGACGCCGCCGAGAGGTCCGGGAAGAGTTTTCTTTTCTGCCTGAGCGTTCGAGTTCCATGGAATCCTATAGAAGGGAGATATGGTTCGGAACGCGAAGAGCACCGCATTTGCGGCGGTGTCCGGATACTCTCTGCGGACCTTGAAAATTCAGGTGAGGGATGTACGTGGAGATGTCGCGCCGGTTCGTACCCATATCCGCAGCAGGTCTCCAAGGTGAAGAGCCTCTAGTCGATAGAATAATGTAGGTAAGGGAAGTCGGCAAATTGGATCCGTAACTTCGGAATAAGGATTGGCTCTGAGGACCGGGGCGTGTCGGGTTTGGACGGGAAGCGGATGCGGCCGGTGCCGGGCCTGGTCGATGCTCTAGCGTCTCTCGGGGCGTTAGGGCGGAATCCGGACCCGCGTTCCGGCCTTCCGCGGATCTTCCTAGCCGTAAGGCCGTGTCGGTTTCGTCTCGTGCGCGATCGGCGCGGTTCTGTACGACCGCCGTTCAACGGTCAGCTCAGAACTGGCACGGACAAGGGGAATCCGACTGTCTAATTAAAACAAAGCATTGCGATGGCCCTCGCGGGTGTTGACGCAATGTGATTTCTGCCCAGTGCTCTGAATGTCAACGTGAAGAAATTCAAGCAAGCGCGGGTAAACGGCGGGAGTAACTATGACTCTCTTAGAGACAGCAAGAGATGCCTCGTTGCTCTCGTGTGTGGGTCTGTACCTGCGCAGCTGCCGCAATCGGCTGGTGGGAAAGTTGCAATCCATACACGGTAAGGGGCGTAGTGAGATGCCGCGAACAGCTGGCATAGCTGCGCCTAACTCCTAGCCTCAGCCTGCTAGTGGCACCGCTGCTTATACTGATGAGGAGGGGGGGGGCAACCACGAAAAGCCAACAACGGGTTGCGGGACCGTTACGGTGAAGTCGTCTCAGTCGTGGTACACCCTTATTCTTGATTCCAGTGGGATCAGAGGCGTTCACGCACACCGCCCCATCTTGACCTTTCGGGGTCCGGGGGCTAAGGTAAGCCTTGAGACCTCGGTCACTCTATCTCGACCGGGGTGCGTGGAGCACTGGTGCGACATTCCCAGTGCTAACTTCTTGGCGAGGCTCTGGAGTGAAGTCCCAGAGTGGCCACAATGGGGGTCTTCGGACCTCAAACCTAGCAGCTTATACGGTTGTGGCTACGAAAGCTGTGGGTGAACCTAGCAGTGGGGTTTGCTCCCCCGCTGCAAAAGGAATTATAGGGCGCACTGGATCATAGTAAAGAAACGTATGGTCGAGCCTCCGACCTCCCACAGGAGTCGGAGGTAGCGACCCTTAAACCCTTAAGCCCGGACGCTCGGTCTCCGTCTCCGTCGAGAAGGGGGGCCGGCGAATGGGCGTGTTCGGAATGTGATGCGATATTCCGGACGAAGATAGGTTTGGGCCAACACAGACGTTTGGCTCATCCTATGACGGCAAACGCCGCAGCCGCACCACCGCAGGTGAAGCGGAGATGGCGCGACGACGAAGCGGAGCTCTTGGCCCAGACGGAGGCGCGTCTGGTTAGAGCTGGAGGTAGTGCTGCAAGTATTAACCAGCAGCTTGCTGCTGAATTGCCTGCCCTTGGCAGAACGCTAGACGCGATCAAGGGATTTAGAAGAAAGGTTGCCTATAAGGACCGGGTGCAAGCGTACCTGGATGAGTTTGCACAGGCACCACAAACAACTAGAGGGGAGGCAGAATTGCCAGAGCGGAGCACCCCATGCAGCATTAGCACTACCGAAGGCTCGACACCAGAGCAGCCTGCTGTTCGGCTAGAGGAGGAACCCGCTGAAGACGCACCAGTACCCGAAGCCTTGCGAAGCCCGATACGGTCCGATGCGCGCGTAGACTACGCCAAGATTGTGGAGGACCTCCTTTCGGAGGCTGAAGCGAGAATGGCGCGGGGTGCGCAGGACACGAGACGGCGGGGGCGGCCTAGGCGTGCGGCTGAAGCTCAGACCCGAGCCGAGGCTGAGTTGTCTGCGCGAAAGCGGCGCCGAAGAGAGTACGCGAGAGTGCAGGAGCTGTATAAGACATGCAGGTCTCGATGTGCTGCTGAGGTGATTGATGGCACTGCCTGTGGCGTCAAGCATGAGTTGACAGAGCTGGAAGCCTATTGGCGACCAGTGATGGAAGCTGTGTCTGATGCCCCAGGGCTCACACCGGAAGCTCTGGACGCGGTACAGCGTCAAGAGCAGTACGGGGGCGTAGTGCGCGATTACTCGCAGCTGTGGCAGCCTTTTACTCCAGAGGAGGTGAAGGCCTGCCGCATAGATAGCAAG